>ML827091.1:33864-61917 GCA_009831015.1 Picea engelmannii | reverse complement strand
GACTATACTCTCATGCATCACGGGGACAAAGTCAACCCAAATCCATTACTTAAGCACAACGTTATATTATTAAGTTTATTTTGGGGTAAAAGGTAACTAAAGGAAAGAAAAGAGCTTGTGTGGAAAATCTAGGAGTTAACCATAGGGGTTAACTAACTCAAAAAATAAATAGATCTAGAGTATGAAAGAAAGGAAGGGTGCACTTCTCACTCATTCTGGATTATTATTACATTTTTCATTTGGCCTCTTGAGCACAAAAAAGTTTTGAGGGTTTTGAAATTACAAACCCTAGATATCAACTTGGTGGTGAAAGATCCCACCTCTCTTGATCCAAGCTTGGTCTCGGGGATGCAATAATCCCTCCACACCATTCTATAGCACCTACAGGTACCATATAGCAACCAAGGAAGGAACAATGTGAAACCTAGGGGGTTTCTAGCAAGAGGGGCACACCATTGGAGGAAGAAGAGTTAGATCTAGGAAGTAGAGAAGGCTTTTGGACATTTGGACTTTTGGGTTTTCTTTGTAGGGCCTCAACCATCATTCCTAGCCTATTTTGGGAGAGGTTTACTTGCCATTTGATTTTTTAGAGCTTGGCACGAGTTGGAGAGAAGGAGGGCGCATTGCAGAAATGGGTTTCATCATTTTGGAGGAGCATATATTCACTATTCAACCACATAATCCACCAGAGGGTTTGTCTTTCCCCGATCTACACTTCTAGCTAGTTTCATAGAATTTGGAGTCTCCTAGCAGTGAGGCCGAAATATTGGGTCTCTTGAGTCATCAAGGAGGGCACAAATCATTTTGGGTTTTTAGTTATAGGAGGAGCATATTTCTATGTTTTAGCCTGAGACTTCAGAAGGGGGTTTGTCTTGCCTCGATCTACTATTCTAGCCAGTTTTAGAGTATTTGGAGGCCTATAGTAGTAGGGCCGAAAGATTGAGTTTATTTATCCATCGAGAAGGGCACATCTCATCTAGGGGGGTTTGGATCTAAACCTTGGGAGGAAAGAAATCAATCTTGTGCCTTGCAACACCTTATTATCTTTGCTTTGGAGGCTTATATCTTCAGTCTTGAGCATTTTTTAGCAGCTCTTATTCTAGTTGGAGGTTTTTGTTGGTATTCTTCTAGATCTATAGATCTATTGTATTAAGATCTCTATATTAATTATCTAAATAAAGGCCATAACTGAGTTATTTGGTTACATATTGGTATTTCTTGTTGTATATTGTCTTTCTTTATGATATATCTTAAGATCCATGTGTACATGATTTAATCTCATATACATAAACCTTAATGCACAACTTCATGATAAAACCTGCAAACACACATTTAAACAACAGTAAACAATGAACAATTAGTGTTTCCAACAAAAATTGGCTTGGGAACATTACATTGGTATCAGAGCATTGATCCTCCCATAAAGTGGGAATTAACACATGCATAAATTCAGTAGTATCTATATGGGTAGACACATGAAGCAAATAGGTGAACCAAAGGCATAAATTGAAGGTTCAGGTGAAGACAATGAGCTACAAGTTCTAGAAAATTTGCAAAAGAGTTACAAAACTCCATACATCAAACAGAAAGTGCACTTGTGCACCACCTACAGGAGAACCGGGAGGCAATGTGCAAGGGACAATTTGAGATGAGGGAGACCTTGGAGAGAGTAAATTCTATCCAGGAGAATATTGCACAAGTCCTACTACAGATGACCCATGTAGGAAAGGGGCCAAAAATCTATGAAAACAAAGAAGCCAATGGTTCTCATGGGGAAACTAGACCTTATCAGGAGTAGAGATTTCACTACCATGCTGAGGGAAATATTTTTGGAGGAAGGGATTCTAAGGGGCTAACACACATTAGAACTACCCCTAGACCCTACATACCTACATATTTGGATAACCAACCACAACACAACCACCATGATGAAATTGATGACAATTTTGAGCAGTATGCTAGGGAATATGACTCGTTGAGTGAAGGATTCAAAATACAAGTCACATTGAACCAATATTGTGGGATCAAATTCACGGGTAAGCCCAAACAATATCATTATAACAACTATGGATTAGATCACAGGGTAGGCAAGATGGAAACCCCATACTTTGATGGATCTTCTAAGGTGACTGTGCAAGCTTGGGTGCATAAACTTGATACCTACTTACAACTTAACCCAATGAGAGATATCGATGCCATCAAGTTTGCCACCATTTGCTTGGAGGGAAAATCTCATGAATGGTGGTACCATGGGTTAACTACATTGTTCCATAACCAAATTACTTCTTACATAGAGTTCACATAGAGGCTTATTGACAGGTTTGACTAGGGGGGATGCAGAGTTACATTTTAGTGAACTCACCCAGCTCATTCAGACAAGGTCACCAAAGGTATATATAGAGGATCTTTAGAGGATAGAAGTTATGGTGCAGGATTTGTCTCAAGTGAGACTAATGATGCTCTTCATAGAGGGCTTGATGGAACCCTTAAGGGGTTGGTTCAAGACTTTTAAGCCTACCAACTTACATGATGCTATATGGAAGAATAGTGACTCAGGATCAACAACAAATGCTAGATCTACCCCTAGAACTCCTTTAAAACCAGGGGGAATAGACCAAACACCCCCCATGAACCAAGGGAGAAGAGAACAAAGGTGGTTTGACTAAGGAAGAGGTAGAATGGATGAAACTACTAGGAGGGAATTAAGAAGGAAGAAACTCTACTTTAATTGCAAAGAACCTTGGGATCCAACACACAAATGGATGGGAAAAGGCAAGGCTCACTACATTGAAGTGATTTTTGATGATGATGAGGATGAAGGTCTCAACCATCTACATAACATGGAGGCAGATCCCACATAAAATGCAGATGAGGAGGATGCAGGTCATGAACTTACAATAGACGAGAAGGTAACAATATCATCAATTAGTGGGGTACCCAAATTCAACACCTTCAGGATGAGAGGGGTGCTATAGGGGCATAAAGTTTCAGTTCTCATTGATGGGGGTGCTTCACACAACTTCATTGATTCAACCCCACTGCAAAGAAGACATATACCTACATTTGAATTTGAAGGTTTTCGTGTGGAGGTAGCAGTGGGGTGCACTATACCTTGTGATATGTATATTACAGGAATGAAGCTTACATTGGGTAGGCATGATTTGGCACAAGACTTCTATGTAATGGATCTTTCTGACACTAACATCATCCTTGGAGTTTAGTGGCTTAGTACGTTGGGGCGAACCACTACCAACTACAAGACCATGGAGATGTCTTTCACGGAGAAAAATGGAAAAAGGTGGTACTCAGGGGTATGACAGGAAACAGACCTAGAGTGGTGACATCAAAGCACGTGTAGGCCATATTCAAGAGGGAATACATTGTGTATGCAACAAAATGTAGAATATTAGTTTGGGTGGATAAGAAGGGGGGCACTCATTACTCTCCATAGATTCAGAGAATCATTGCAATTCACATCAAGGTCTTTGAACCCATTCCACCAGGAGCACCACCAAATAGGGGGTTTGAGCACATCATAGAATTGGAAGAGGGAGCGATAATTGTCATCACAACTCCTTACATGAACCCAAATAAGTATAAAGACGAGATTAAGAATGCCATCAAAGAGCTATTATATATGGGTCACATTAGGCCAAGTTCCACTCCTTTCACATTTTCAGTGGTGTTAGTGAAAAAGAAGGATGGAACCATGCATGTGTGCATTGATTACAGAGAATTGAATAAGAAGACAATCAATAACCGATACCCCATCCCTAGGATTGATGAGCTATTGGATGAGCTTCATAGAGTTGTATACTTCACAAATATTGACTTTCGCTTTGGCTACCATCAAATTAAAATGAGGGAGAAAGATGTACCCAAGACCACTTTCAAATGTCACTATGGTCACTATGAGTTCTTGGTGATGCCCTTCGGGCTAACTAATGCACCAACCACCTTCCAATATTGTATGAACCATGTATTTAATAAGCAACTAAGGAAGTTCCTTTTGGTATTCTTTGATGACTTGTTTATCTACAACAAAACATGGGAAGAACATCTTCAACATGTAGAACAGATTTTGGCTATCATGGAAGGGAAATATTTGTATGCTAAGGAATCCAAATGTGATTTTGGAATGACAGAGGTCCTCTATTTGGGAAACATCATTGGGGTGAAAGGGGTACAGGTACACCAAGAGAAGATACAAGATATAATTGAATGGACCACACTTAAGACCCTCACATAATTGAAAGGGTTTCTTGGCATCTGTTGCTATTACAGGAGGTTTGTCAAAGGGTTCTCTCAACTTTGCGCACCTTTGAGCGATTTGACTAGGAAGGGCACATTCAAGTGGAGTCCATAAGTAGAGTTGACCTTTGAAAATATGAAGAAGGTGATGAGCACTTCTACAGTCTTGGCTCTACCATATTTCGCACAACCCTTTACAGTAGAGTGTCATGCCTCAGTGGAGGGAATTGGATGAGTGCTTATGCAGAATATGCACCCTATTGTCTATGAGAACCGAAAACTGAGGGGTTCTAAGCTTCTCTACACCATCTATGACAAAGATATTTTAGCCATCATGCATGCATTGGATAAGTTCAGGAAATACTTGGTTTGGGAAAAATTCGTTGTGAGGACAGATCACAACAACCTCAAGTAATTTTTGGATCAAAAGGAGTTAAATGAGAGGCAAACAAAATGGGTTAGCAAGATCTAGTATTATGATTTTGAAATTGAGTGTGTCAAAGGGAAAAATAATTTGGTGGAAGATGCCTTATCCAGAATACCATCATTTTATTCTATGACCGACATTTCTGTTGACTAGAAGGCCCACCTTTTGGTGGAATACTCAAAAAATAGGTTTGCATGCGAATTGATGGATGGACAGGTACAAGATGACAACTTCAAAATTGTGGACGACATCATATATTACAAAGGCCACATATTCTTGGTCCCCAAATCAAACTTTAAAACCAAAGTGATACAAGCATGACATGATTCACCAGTAGCAGGACATCAGGGGTTCGTCAAGACTTATAGGAAAATAAGGAAAAGATTCACTTGAAAGGGTTTGAAGGAAGATGTGATGTGCCACATCAAGGAATGCAACACTTTTTAGGTAAACAAGGATGAAAACACTCATCTTACATGATCAATGCAACCACTTCCCATTCCTAAACACAAATGGGAAATCATATCCATGGATTTCATCACAAGATTTCCCAAGGCCCAGGGAAAGGATTTCATTTTTGTCATGGTAGACAGGTTAACCAAGTTTGCACACTTTTTCGCTATTGCCACACACTATAGTGCAACACAGGTTGCAGATTTGTTCTTCAGGGAGGTTTTCAGGTTGCATGGTTTACCCAAAACCATTGTGAGTGACAGGGACAACAGGTTCATGAGCACCTTTTGGTAGGAGCTATTCATGTTTGTAGGTACGACCTTGACCCCTAGTACTAGCTATCATCCTCAAATTGATGGCCAAATGGAGATATTCAACAAGTGGGTTGAAGGATACCTTCATAATTATGTGTTAGGGAAGCAAAAGGAATGGGTTAAGTGGTTTCTTTTGGGATAATATTGCTACAACACCACCCATCATATGTCTATTGGTATGCCACTGTTCAGAGCCTTATATAGTTATGAACCCCTCTCCTTTGTGGAGATTTTATTTGGTGACAACGAGGATCCCATGGCTCATGATTGGATTCAACAAAGTTAGGATATACTCAAAGAGCTTAAAGACCACCTGGAAAGGGCACAAAATCAACAAAAGGTATAGACATACAAGTATAGGGTGTACCACACATTTGAGGTTGGTGATTTGGTTTACTGGAGGCTTCAACCATACATATAAGCATCTATTAAGAGGAGTGGCATAGAAAATATCCAACCTCGCTTCTTTGGACCATACAGGTTTAACAGAAAGGTAGGGGCCATGGAATATGAGCTTGATCTACCATAGGCAAACAAAATACACAATGTATTTCATGTGTCATGCTTAAAGAGAGCCATAGGTAAACACATCCTTCCTATTTAGGAATTTCCACTCTTGGATGAAGAGGGGTAGTTGATACTGATTCCAGAAGAAATATTAGAAGTCAGGGAGAAGAGGTTAAGGAAGAGGAGCATCAAGGAATACTTGTTCAAGTGGAAGAATCCACCCATAGAGGATGCTACTTGGGAAGGTGAACATGTACTACAGGAGGCAGATCAGAATTGCTTGTGGGACAATAACTTCTAGCAGGGGAGACTGTAATGTCTCCCACCTCTTGATGGAGAGGTTTTGAGAGACTTAGTAGTCTAGTTTTCCCCACTAGACTACAATCTCATTCATCTTGGGGACAAAGAAAACCCAAATCCATTACCTAAGCACGATGTTATATCACTAAGTTGACTTTGGGGGAAAAGGTAACTAAAGGAAAGAAAAGAGCATGTGTGGAAAAGATAGGACTTAATCCTAGGGGTTAACTAACTCAACAAAGAAATAGATTTGGAGTATAAAATAAAGGAAGGGTGCACTTATCACTCATTCTGGATTATTATTACATTCGCATTTGGGATCTTGAGCACAAACGAGTTTTGAGGGTTTTGAGATTACAAACCCTAGAGATCAACTCAGTGGTGAAATATCCCACCTCTCTTGATCCAAGATTGGTCTCAGGGGTGAAATACTCCCCCCAAACCATTCTAAAACATCTATAGGTACCATAAAACAACCAAGGAAGGAACAATGCACAACCTAGGGGGTTTCCGGCAAGAGGGGCGCACCATTGGAGGAAGAAGAGTTTGATCCAGGAAGTAGAGGAGGATTCTGGACATTTGGACTTCTGGGTTTTCTCTATAGGGCCTCAACCATCATTCCTAGCCTATTTTGGGAGAGGTTTACTTGCCATTGGATTTTTTAGAGCTTGACACGAGTTGGAGAGAAGGAGGGTGCACTGTAGAAAGGGGTTTCATCAGTTTGGAGGAGCATATCTTCATTATTCAGCTGGAGACTTCACTAGGGGGGTTTTTATTGCCTTGATATACACTTCCATCCAGTTTCATAGAATTTGGAGGCTCCTAACAGTGAGGATGAAATATTGGATCTCTTCAGTCATTCAGGAGGGCACAACTTAGTTTTGGTTTTCAGTTATAGGAGGAGTATATTTCTATCTTTCAACCTGAGACTTCAGGAGGGGGTTTGTCTTGCCTCGATCTATTATTATAGCCAATTTTCGAGTATTCAGAGGCCTATATAAGTAGGTACTAAATATTGAGTTTATTTAGCCATCAAGAAGGGTGCATCTCAGCTAGGGGGGTTTGGATCTGAACCCTGGAAGGAAAGAAATCAATCTTTTTCCTTGCAACAACTTATTATATTGCCTTTGGAGGCTTATATCTTCAGTCTCGATCATTTTTTAGTAGCTCTTATTCCAGTTGGAGGTTTTTATTGGTATTCTTCCAGATCTACAGATTTGTTGTATCAAGATCTCTATATTATCTAAATAAAGGTCAGATTTGAGTTATTTGGTTCAATATTGGTATTTCTTGTTGTATCTTATCTTTCCTTATGATATATATTCAGATCCATGTCTACATGATTTAATCTCATTTACATAAACCTTAATGTGAAACTTCATGAGAAAACCTGCAAACACACATCTAAACAACAGTAAATAGTGAACAATTAGTGTTTCCAGCAAAATAATTGGCTTGAGAACATTACATGGACATTCATGATAACTATGGCATGCTCTTAAGTCGATATTGGTCAGCCATGTTGAATGGTTACTTTTCTACCGACTGGTCCCATCTATGGCTCCCTTTCAATGGTAAAATGAACCAAATCAGGATCGACAGAGAAAGGTACATGAAACACATAGTTACTGATTTGAGAGATTCGAATGAACTAATGATGTTCAACCATTCCATTCTTGGGAATTATTCGTTCGAGACGTTTTTTGGGAACTTCACAACCAAACCATCATCTCTCGTGGAATCTAACGCTAAATCTGAAATCCTTCATTGCAACCATATTATTGATTCCAGTTGTGATATAGCCGATCAAACTAACAGTCCCGCAGATGTACATAATAACGTAGCTTTTAGAGATAAGTTAGAAAAATGTGCTAACTCTACTAACCTTTGGAAAACAAAAAAATATGAAAATTAAAAAATACCAGTTGAAATAAAAAAAGGCGATCCTGATATGTGGACATTATTCTTCGATGGATCAAAATCCTTAAGAGGTGCAACATCGGGTTGTATACTGGAAGACCTGAAAGGTACTAGAATGTTAATTACATGAAATTTGGAATTTCCTTGCACCAACAACACTGTCGAATATGAGGCCCTTGTATGGGGACTTAGGAAGCCAACTGACTTGAAAGAAGAAAAAATCAAGGTATTTGGTGGCACCAAAATCATCATTAGACAAGTATGAAACACTATTCATTTCCTTTCAAGTCACTTAAAAAATTATTAGTCTGATGTTTGGGAGACAATTAAATCTTTCATTGCTTTCAATATTGACATCATTCCTCGGTCATTAAATTCTAATGCTGATTTGTTGGCAAATGTGGCGTCCAGATTAATACCCTTAGACAGATTGATTCATGTCTCCTTCTCTGTTGAAATTTTGTACAGGCCATCAACTCCAAACAATATCATAAGTTGGAGGGTCTTTGACGATGACCAACAACTCATCAATTTTCTACACCTCAAAGATACTTTCAAGTATTTTATCATAGATGAAGGCCAACACGAAGTGCTCATGAATACTGATAATAACGATGATACTGAAGAAACAGGCCCATCCAACAATATTCCTAGGAGTGTGTTCAAGTTAGAAAAAATCTATGACCTTCAACACAAACTACAAGACCAACAACTCATACCTACAGTTTGAAACAATAAACCTGGGGACCGAGTTTTCTCCTTAGAATGTCAACATGGGAAAAAAATGTTCTCCTGAAGAAAGGAAGGCATACATAAAGTTATTCAAATAATATAAGGACATTTTTTCCTAGACGTATGAATAACTCAAGACATATGATACAAAGATTATACAACATGTCATTCCCATGAAAGCTCAAACTAAACCTTTCCAACATAAGTTGAAGAAGATGCAACCCAGCTTTGAACCTCAGGTTAAATCAAACCTAAATAATTTTTGGGCATCTAGAATCATTTTTCTAGTAAATCATACATAGTGGATATCAAACTTAGTACCGGTAAGAACAAATAATGGGGATATCCGAATATTTGTTGATTTCATAAATATAAACAGAGCCTCTAGAAAAGATAACTACCCTGTACCACCCATGGAACAAATTCTGCAATGTGTGTCTGGATTGGAAACTCTCTCCCTAAGGATAAAATCCACCTAATATTAGCCGATACATGGAATTCTATGCGAAAAAAAATATGATGGAATTTTTCTTAGTTTCCTGGAGAAAAGGGATGTTGAGAAAGTTTTTTCTGAGCTCCATGATGGGCCCCCAAGAGGACATTATAGTGGGGTTACTATTGCACACAAAATCCTTAGAGAAGGATACTACTGGCCTTCCATATTTAAAGACGCTCATGCATATGCTAGGAAGTTCCAGCAGTTCCAGACCTTAGTTGGGAGAGAAACTAAAGTTGCTTTCCCCTTACAACTTATCATCATCGAGTACCCCTTCCAACAATGGGGGTTGGAAGTTATAGGGGATATCAATCCAAACTTATCACATTTGTGTAAATACATCTTAACAACCACTGCTTATTTCACCAGATGGAGTGAAATGATCCCTTTGAAAACCATCAATGAAAATCATGTGATTTTGTTCCTTGAATCACACATCATTACCAGGTTTGGAATTCCAGAATTTTTAGTTTTTTATAATTCCAATTATTTTTCTTCTCTTAAGATAAGTGAATTCACCCTCAAAATAAATATCAAGGTTAAGTACTCAACGAATTACTATCCATAGGGAAATGATATAGCAAAATCCACTAATAAGAACCTCATTAAAATCCTCAAGAAGACTCTCAATGATAATGATTCAAAGAAATTGACATCTTACTCTTCAGAATGATCTTTGAGATGATATATTAACTCCCAAGTCATCCATTGGTAACTCCCCCTTTTTCCTGGTTTACGGACAAGAAGCCATAGTACCAACCCATACTTTCCTACCCGCTTTACAATTGGCCCAATCCATCCAGGACAAATCCTGTCCGATAATGCAAGAAATATTAAACATGTTGTTAAAAATTGAAGAAGAAAGGGAAAAAGTTAATATGAACTTAATCCAACACCAAGAAATGGTTAAAAGGTGGTTCGATAAATCAAATGTAGGAAATAAGTATTTCCAAGAAGGAGATCTTGTTCTCAAGTAGGAAAAAGCTAATGAACTTAAAGGAAAACACTTTGAATTCCATAAAATGTGGCTAGGACCCTATCTGATCCACAAGAAAATAGGCCCTGGGAATTTCAGGCTCAAAACACTACATGGAGATGAGGAGGAACTCCTTTTCAAGGGACAAATACTGAAGAAATACTTCTCCTGATCACCTATGATGATGTAGCCCTATACATAGTAGTTTTTTAGTTGTAGTTTTTATTTTTAGTTTCTATTTTCAAAAATATGACAGTTGTTTGATGTTATCCATTCCATTTTCTTTTCTTTTCTAGTTCACAATAACCCCCCTGCCACTGTCTACTACTCTAGTCCAACCATTATTTCATATCATAAACCTAGGTTTTTTCCCGTTAACAAATGGTAACACAGAAACGGGGAACTTGTTCATCTATAACAAAAGAAAATCTTCAGACCCTTAAATTATGTACCTTTCGATGAGTTCCATCTGTTATTCATTCTTATGTGACCACTCTTAGGTCCCATTGATGTTCTTTTTCAAGTTTCCTTAAATATCCTGAATTCAATATCTTCCACATAAATCCAGTGTCTCTTCCCATTACTCCTGCATTTTAAAATGCATCAGTGTTTCGTGTTTGTAGACCCACTAAAGAAAATTTGTCGACTGAGACTAGAAAATCAAAATGACTCTTGTATCAACCCGCTTCCTATTTACCACCACCTATATTGCAATCATAATATCTAAATTCTATATCTAAAAGGTGGATTCATAAGAATAATCATAAGGAATTTGAAAAGGATATTGCAAAGCGTGGGAAATACAAGTAAACCTGTCAGGGCTATGGACAATCATTGGTAGCAGGGCCATGCTTGTATGATACCGAGGTATCTTCGTCAGGGCTATGGACCCTTGCTGGAAGTGAAGCAATGCTAGAAAAGAGAGGTAAATAATATACTTTGGTCCACGACAGTTGACTTAATTTCCTTCTATGGTGTTACTCTCACAAATTCACCGTGGATTTATGAATTTCCCCCCAAAAAAAATGATCACTCGAATTATGTGGAAGATCATTGATGAAAGGTTATTATTTAAGGATTTCATAAAGCCCATTGAATGTGGGGTCCTTAAATTGAATTTTTAATGGGATTTTAGAAAATGTAAATGTTGCTTCTATATAATTGAAGACACTTTCTCTTTTTGGAATTCAAAGATAACTGGTTAGCTTCGGTAAGTCTCCATTTGTTGTGGGGCATCCCACAACAACACCCCCATATTTCTAAATTTTATGGGGCCCCTAAAATATTTTCTCTTTTCTTTTTTGCCTATTTTTACCCTTCAAAATATGCGCCCTTACTTTGCTAAGATAACCCAAGATCAACTCAAATCTGTTTCAATATCATGTTCGTCGAAGTCCCCTTTTCACGCGTTATCTTAAACCCCAATTTTCGCACTTCGATGACTCTGGCTCCCACACTATTTTTTGTTCACTGAGCCCCAAGGCTTGTGGTGACTTGTTAAATGACCACCTCCCAAAGTGGCATCCCAATATTGGATTGTTGACTTCCTGTTTTATCGATTCTCCAGCGAATTGTTTTTATTACTTTCAGGGACATATCAATGTTTCTAAAAGTATCGAAAGAATATTACCTTAGATACCATCCTCATCGAGATCCTTTCAAGCCTCTTCTTATCAAACTCTGAAGATGAAACTTTGACGGTCTCTTGATCCTTCTCACATGCATATCTTGCACATTCTTCTAGGTTGAAATAATATTCTTTGATGCTGCCTTCATCGGAGTTCAAACACATCCACACCCTACACCCCCTGACAATTGTGTCCCGAAATCCTTTAAATAACAACGAATATTCCATCAATACCTCCCCTTAGGTTTTGGTTCCGCACTCATCCTGATTTACCCCGACAGATCCCACCTCTATCCTTATTACTATTGATAGGGTCCTAACCCGCACATAGGTAGAAAAATATATTTGGATGTAATAAAGGCCAATATTAATAAGGCCTTTCAATAAAATAGAATAAGGTGGATGTAAGAAGACCTAATAGAAGCTTCCACTTCTAGAAGGATCTTGCTCTAGATGCTTCTTTTGATAGACATATTTAGTATAAATAGGAGTCGAGGGTATGAGAACCCTAGCTTGGATATTATTGTAATAGAGCTCTGCTCAACTAGAGGTTTCCTCCTCGAAGAGGCTCGTGAACATTGATTTCAGAATCAAAGTGCTATTTATGTTGTTATTCTTATATCATTTAAGTACTATTGTGGTGATTGTTCTAATTATATTGTTGTTATTCTGCCATTTCTAGCAATTTATTTATGTTTTGCATACTTTTTATATCTGGTATATTACAAGTGGTATCAGAGCACTTTCCTTGACAGAAAGTGTGGGTTAATTTTTTTTTCCAAGGTAGAGACATATTCCGGCGTCTTTAAGACACAAAGATATGTTGTTATGTGCATAAACCCACAGTTGAGGGATTCATACACGTAGGAAATACAAGTGTTACTTAAGCGCACTTCTGTTGGCCACCCTTGTAACCTCTGTTGGTACCCCTTCGAGTGGTAGCGCATCAAACATCACCTGTGTATGGATCAACCTAGATTACCTGAAGCCCTCTTTAGATAAATCGATCGGTCACTTGAATGCTATAGTGCCACCGAGAACAACACTCAGGAAGATACTCTCTAGTACCCGGGTAGTCGGGTAGTACGGTTAAGGGTACGATCTATCCTTCTTAGTTAGTACCCTGAGATATTGGGACGAGTACTATTGTTGGACCCCGCACGTATATCATAGAGATATAGCACAGGGAAAACCCTTGTCTATAGAACCCTTGAATAGATAACCATTGGGGAAAGAAACATAAACAAATTAAAATAGACAAGATCTATTATCGTACAATTGTGTCTGGGTTTCCAAATCACTACACATTTCTTCCTGGTTAAGAATTTGGGCATTTCATCACTGCAGTATTCTTCAGACCGGAGTATAACTCTGCAGGTGTAAAAAAAAAAAAAAGTCTGGAAATTTTTTCACCATTATTTGAGACCCATTCCATTGGATTCATCTCTTTGTCCTTATCACATTCATACATATAATTTTTCAACAAAAACATTTTTTTGACCCCACCCGCCCCTTTTTGGTTCCCTCGTCCTCATGGCCCATACCCATAGCCAAGACTTGGAAGCTTGCTTCAATACCTTGCAATCTAGTCTCACCGAGACCCAACAAGAAGTGAAACAACTCAGTGCCAATGTTGTTGTCATCAATACAACCATGCAGTCCTCAATGGAGAAAATCAAACAAGACATGACCACCCAGCTTGAATCTGTCTTTTCGTCATTCTACACCAAGCTTCATATCCCTACAGATAACCCTTCCTATGACTCACCTCCACATACTGATGGTGAACATTCCTCTCATTCCCATAACTTTCAACACCATCACTTTCAATGTGACCTACGCCTTTCATAGGTGGATGTGACCAAATATGATGGCTTGGATCCCACTAGTTGGGTAACCCAAATGGAACATTATTTCTCTTTATATGGCATTATAGATGAGTTGGCCAAACTATAGTATGGTATGTTTCTTGGACACACTTTGTGGCATAGCTTTATGAATGCTTTGACACTGACACCAACCATTTGGGCCGTTTGACAAAGTTGAAACAATCAAGTTCAGTGGAAGACTTTATAGCTACCTTTGAGCGCCTAGATTTTAGGACATATGGCATGTATGATGCCTTTTTCTGAGAGTGTTTTATCAATGGCCTCAAGGATGAGATTCGGGCCCATGTCCTCATGGCTCGGCCTCAAAGTTGGGTGGAGGCTACTAAAAGAGATAAAGAAGCACAACAAGTTGTATCTTCTCAAAACCAAAAACCCTCCTTTATCCCTCGCCCTAAACTAGTAAATCCCACTACTCCCTCTGTTCCACTAAAGATCCAAAAATTGACCAGGGATGAAATGGTTGAATGCCAACTCAAAGGACTTTGTTATAATTGTGATGACAAATATTTTCCGGGCCACAAGTGTAAGGAACAAAATATTTTTATGGCCATCTCCAAGGATATTTTGGAAGAGGATGTTGAAACTCCCCTTGTGTCTGAGTCACCTGAAACCACTGACATAACCCCTCCCTTAGACCCTCCCGAAGTAGAACCATTCATTTACCTCAATTATCTTATTGGCTTCTCCGCTCCCCAAACCCTAAATCTAATCGGTTACATCAAGCATCGAAAGGTCATCATTCTGGTTGATAGTGGAAGCATCCATAATTTTATTCATCACCGCATTGCCCAAGAAACTCATTTCTACATCCATGCTGTCAATAATTTCCAAATCATGATTGCCAATGATGGTTCCATGAAATGTGGAGGGCATTTTGAAAATGTGTGTCTCCAAATTGGGGACTACCACCTGAAATCTCATATTTTTCTATTGACATGGGCAGTTGTGACATTGTGTTGGGTGTATACTGGCTAAGGACTTTGGGTCCCATTATCATGGATTTTAAGGAATTAACCATAAAATTCGATCAGTAGGGCCACCAATATAAATTCCAAGGCATCATCGCCGGTTCACCTGAGATCATTAGTTCCTATCGCATGGAAACACTGCTCAAAAAAGGTCATTTTGGTGTTATTGCCCAACTCCATGCCATACAAGCAACAAAGACACCCTCGGTGCCGTAATACCTCCAAGCCATCCTTTCTAAAAATCAAGTGGTCTTTTCCATTCCCCAAGGACTCCCTCCTTCCGATGGTGTTCATGATCATTCCATTCCCCTTGTACTCGAAAGCCTTCCTCCCAATATCTGTTTGTATCGTCACCCTTTTTCCCAAAAGAATGAAATTGAGAAAATAGTCCAGGAACTCCTTAATGTAGGCATTATCCGCCCTAGTACAAGCCCCTACTCTTCTCCTGTGGTCATGGTCTTGAAGAAAGAAGGTTCTTGGCGAATGTGTCCTGACTTTTGTGCCCTCAACAAACTTACCATTAAAGAAAAATTTCTCATTCCTGTCATTGATGACCTCCTAGATGAATTGAGTGGTGCCTATTTCTTTACTAAACTTGATCTTCATTCAGGCTACCACCAGATACGTATGAAAGAGGCAGACATTCCCAAGACTACCTTTAGAACTCATGAGGGCCACTATGAGTTTTGGGTCATGCCCTTTGGCTTGTGTAATGCCCCCTCCACCTTCCAAAGCCTCATGAATCATGTCTTCCATCCTTTTCTCTGTCATTTTGTCTTAGTTTTATTTGATGATATCCTCATCTATAGAAAAACCTGGACATACCATCTTTCTCAAGTGGATCGAGTTCTCCATCTACTCTCTCAGCACCAACTTTTCCTGAAACAGTCTAAATGTGCTTTTGGCGTTTCAGAAGTAGAATACTTGGGTCATCTAGTTGGAAAGGATGGCGTCAGAGTGGATCCTAAAAATATTGAAGCTATGCAATATTGGTCTCACCCAAAGACTCTCAAAATCTTGTGTGGATTTCTGGGCTTAACAGGGTATTATCACAAGTTTGTTAAGAATTATGGAAAGATTTCAGCACCTCTCACTGCTCTCCTAAAAAAGAAATCTTTCACTTGGACTCCAGCCGCTGCTCAAGCTTTTCAAACCTTGAATATGGCCATGTGAACCACTCCAGTCCTAGCCCTTCCTGATTTCAAAAAGACCTTTTTGTTGGAATGTGATGCCTCAGGGAAAGGAATTGGTGTTGTCCTTATGCAGGAGGGTCAACCTTTGGACTTTACCAGAAAGAAACTATCTGAAAGAAATCTGGGCAAATCAATCTATGAAAAGGAAATGTTGGCTATTCTTCATGTTTTTGATCTGTGGCACCCTTATCTATTGGGGAAACGTTTCCAAATTAAGACAGACCATCAAAGCCTCAAGTATTTTCTGGAACAATGCATTTCCTCCCCGGAGCAACAAAAATGGGTAACTAAACTCTTTGGATATGATTATGAGATCATTTACAAGAAAGGAAAAGACAATGTGGTTGTGGATGCACTTTCCTGAAAATATGAAAATGAAGGATCCTTTTTTTCTCCTTCCTTCATTGTACTAGATTGGCTCCAAGTCGTTCACCAGGAATGGCTACAAGATCCCAAAAGCTTGCATCTGATCCAAAAATTGCAGTCCAATGCTCCAGCTTCGCCAGGGTACTCTTGGCTCCATGATGAGCTTCGATACAAAGGCCATTTGTATTTAAGTAAACAATCAAAGCTTAAATCCACGGTACTTTCTGAGCTTCATGCTATACCCACAACGGGGCACTCCGAGTTCACCAAAACCTATGACAGGGTCACATGTTCCTTTTTCTGGGATGGTATGAAACGAGACATTCATAATTTTGTCACTAAATGTGATGTGTGTCAATGCAACAAGGGAGAAACAGTCAAATCTCTGGGCACACTACAACTACTTTCGATTCCACCTACTATTTGGAAGGATATCTCTATGGATTTTATTACTGGCTTACCCAAATCGAGAAATAAACCAGTCATCATGGTGGTTGTTGATCGCCTTTCCAAGTATGCTCATTTATGCACTCTTCAACACCCGTTTACAACATCCACATTGGCTCAAATTTTCATGGATTAGGTCTTCAAGCTTCATGGCATTCCACACTCTATTATTTCTGATCGCGTCCCAACTTTCAAAAGCAATTTTTGGCAAGAACCGTTCAAGCTACAAGGCACCCAATTGCATCTCAGCACAACTTATCATCCCCAGAATGATGGTCAAACGAAAGTTGTCAACAAGTGTTTGGAAACATATTTGAGGTGTTTTGTCTCGGAAAAGAAAAATCAGTGGGCTCAATGGTTACCCCTAGCTGAATGGTGGTACAACACTTCATACCATACAACTACAYGCATGACTCCTTTTGAAGAGGTATATGGAAAAAATTGACCTTCAGTTCTCTCATACTTACCTAGTGCCTCAAAGGTCCAGGCGGTTGACCAAACATAGTTCAAGAGGCTATTCTTTGTACCCTCAAAGAKAATTTGGTTATGGCACATAATCACATGAAGMAAAAAGCAGATCAAGGTTGCTCTGAATGTCAATTTGCAGAAGGGGATTAGGTGTTTCTTCGACTGCAACCTTACAAGAAAAATTCCCTCAAGGCTGAACATTGTCAGAAGCTAGCACCCAGATTTTATGGTCCTTATGCCATTCTCAAGAGTGTGGGACAAATATCCTATTAGTTAGCTTTGCCCATTCATTCAAAGCTACATCATGTTTTTCATGTTTCATGCTTAAAGAAGGTGATTGGAGCTAAGTGCCAAATTCAAACCAACCTTCCCGAGTTAGCTGAATAAGGATCCATTTGGCTACAACCACAAGCAGTTTTGGACCAGCGTGAGCATCGCCTGCGTAAGAAAACCATCAAGGAAGTACTAGTCCAGTGGAAAGATACAAATTCAACAGATGCCACTTGGGAACCGGCTACCATTCTGCAGCAATTTCCTCATCTCAAGCCTTGAGGACAAGGTTGTTTTTAAGGGGGTGGACATGATAGGGTCCTAACCCGCACATAGGTAGAACAATATATTCATATGTAATAAAGGTCAATATTAATAAGGCCTTTCAATAAAATAGAATAAGGCAAATGTAAGAAGACCTAATAGAAGCTTTTGATTCTAGAAGGATCTTCCTCTAGATGCTTCTTTTGATAGACATATTTAGTATAAATAGGAGTCGAGGGTATGATAACCCTAGCTGGGATATTATTGTAATAAATCTCTGCTCAACTGGAGGTTTCCCCCTCGAAGAGGCCCGTGAACATTGCTTTTAGAATCAAAGTGCTATTTTTTTTGTTATTCTTATATCATTTCAGTACTATTGTGGTGATTGTTTTGGTTATATTGTTGTTATTCTGCCATTTCTAGCATTTTATTTCTATTCTGCATACTTTTTATATCTAGTATATTACAACTATTCATTAGATGACGCGTCGTGCCCACACATTGGCCCACGTGAAAGGGAATATACCTTTGATACCTTTCTCTTTGGAATTTGAAAAAACCAAGATATTTCATACTCTGAAAGCTCGACCTCGATAACATTCTTATTCGAGGATTTGGTTTAGTGCTTCCCCCAATGTTTTAATCAATGAACCTATCTTACTTAATAAGCTCTATTTATGGAAATGACACACATTAACAGGAAAAGTTAAGATGTGATTTGGTAAGATCCTCATACACACCTGATTTATGGAATACTCATGCTAGTTGGATGTGCATTACGAGTTATAAAAACACCCTTTTAGAACACAACTTGCACTGTAAGTTTTCAAAACTTAGTTTGCTCAGTTTGATTTTCATCTAGACTTGCTCGCTCACTTAGATTGCCTTCTTTATTACTGCAACTGCTTGTCTATTGGTAACCCTTTTTTTTCTATCGCTTAACCAATTTTTCATTATTACAACTAATTCATTATACGTAAGATAAGATTATATTTGTTTTAATATTTTCTTGCAGGTTAATCTGGTTATTCATCATGGTGAGCCAAAATCCCAAAAGACCTAGGAGTTCGGTTTAATTCCAGGGTCCCTCAAGCCTCAAATCATCATCCTGACTATTCAAAACTCTGATGACTGACACAATTCCTCATTAAGCGCGCTTGAGCCAGAGGCGTCTTGGGATGGGTGACCACCTGGGAAGTCCTGGTTACTGGGTGCAAGCCCCGAAAGTGATGATTGATTCTATGCGATTCATTTCGTTGGTTTCAATCCCACTTCTTCACTCCTGTGAGCATCACCCGATCCAATGAGTGCTAAGTGGACTATTCAAATCAATAGAATTATTGGCCAGTTGTGACTAATACTCATGGATATGGGTCATAGATTAATGGCTTACTCTACACAGTTAATCCCAAAAAAATGATATCTAATATGTTACACTGCGAAAGCCCATCTATGCTTAAATATAAGAGTTAAGGGAGCTCTAACTGGATAGTTCATAAGGCACAATACTTTCTAAGGTTTTGCAAATGGGGTAGCAAGCTAAGTGGGCTTGGTTGTGGGGAAAAATCCACAGTTAAGCGTGCTTGAGCCAGAGGCGTCTTGGGATGGGTGACCACCTGGGAAGTCCTAGTACTGGGTGCAAGCCTTGGAAGTGATGATTGATTCTATGCGATTCATTTCGTTGGTTTCAATCCCACTTCTTCACCCCTGTGAGCACCACCCGATGCAATGAGTGCTAAGTGGACTATTCAAATCATGATAATTATTGGTCAGTTGTGACTAATACTCATGGATTTGGGTCATAGATTAATGACTTACTCTACGTAGTTAATCCCCCAAAAATGATATCTAATATGTTGCACGGAAGCCCATATATGCTTAAATATAAGAGTTAAGGGAGCTCTAACTAGATAGTTCATAAGGCACAATACTTGCTAAGGTTTTGCAAATGGGGTAGCAAGCTAAGTGGGCTTGATTGTGGGGAAAAATCCACAGTTAAGCGCGCTTGAGCAAGAGGCATATTAGGATGGGTAACCACCTGGGAAGTCCTGGTTACCGGGTGCAAGCCCAGGAAGTGATGATTGATGCTATGCGATTCATTTCGTTGGTTTCAATCCCACTTCTTCACCTCTATGAGCATCACCCAATGCAATGAGTGCTAAGTGGACTATTCAAATCATGAGAATTATTGGTCAGTTGCGAATAATACTCATGGATATGGGTCATAGATTAATGACTTACTCTACACAGTTAATCCCAAAAAAATAATATCTAAAAATTCCTCATACTGGTTAGGACCACTAACTCAAATTTGAATATATCTATAGGATGTTCAAATTCACAGAGTTTACTAAAGACAACGAAGTCTGATAGGTGTACCAGAATATCTCGAAAAGTGGAATTCACCGGGTAGTTTCCAAGTCACAACTATTCCCATACAATGAGGCAACACATTAGTGCCTCAAACAATTTGACTCTTCCACGACACTTATCATGAGAAAACAAGGAGTGTGAGTAGCTTCTCTCAGACCAGAGGATATTAGCTCCATGTATCTCCTTCCCACTCCTACTTGGTCACTGAACAAACCTTTCCTAAAAGGGTTCACCCAGGAAAGCAAAGGATCGGAAAAAAAATTGAAAAACTGGTGGGTGGATGAGGATGAGACTCTTAAAAGGGTAAAAAAAATAGGTCCCCACACATAGGCTTAAAACCCCTTACAAGCTACTGGTGGCCATGCTCTGTCGATTATATGGAGAAGACAAGAGTACACACTTACAAGTTGGTTGGCTACCATTGGCACACATTGTCTTTAAGAAGAGACTGATATTTAACTAGGCGGATATCCTAGCCTTTAACATTTTCCTACACACTAGAAATATCCTACGTATGAAGAAGCCATGTTTTTATATGTCTACTTATATGATAGATGTCATTTGTTCATCAATTCAATTTCCCAAATTAAGATGGAATTGGAACCAAAGTCAACCCCCCGTTCATGTGTATTGCTCCCAATTATGGAGCGTAAATTTCAAACAACATTTTTATGAGATTTTCAATTTATTCCTCACCCCTCTGCACTTAGTGCTTTTGACCTTCCCCAGACACATGATATCCTTTGAGGCTAGAAATGGGATGAAAGGGGTGGCCGATTTTTTTTTCTACAAGTATTATTCATTCATTAGGGTTTATGAGACCACCGAGGCCCCACATTTCTTGCCATATTTGATCCTATACCAATTAATGATGAGGGAAATAGTGTACCAAATGATTGGTTCTGGTGTCACTACACTTTTTCAAGCCAACAGTAAAAACCTTTGGTCAACCTTTCCCCTCCACATTGAGATTTTTTCAATCTCCAATGCTCAACACATGAGAAAAGAAGCGAAGACATTACAAGAGTTAATCATGTACTTAGGTAAGCCTAAAGATCATGATCCCCATGAGCTAGCTATCAGTCACGTCAGGTATGTCAGAATCACTCATCCAAATATTCACATTATGTATTTTGAGTCGGATAAGTTTAAAGGAGTTCTCTTGTATAATGAGGTTTTGCACCATCTACCCCATGATGTTGCAAAGCGAGAACTTGATCTTGAACAAGAAGAATTCAAGATGGAAACTTTGGACCAATTCCAGAAGTTGTGTCAACATGATAAAGATACTAAAAATTCCAAAGAATAGGATAAGACCAAAAAGGAAGAACAAATTTAGCAAAAAAGGATCGAGGAGGAGCAATATTTTAAAAGAATACAAGCCGAGGAAAAGATCAAAGTAGAACATGAACATGCAGACCATCAGGACACTCTGTAGAATAAGAAATAAGAAGAAGATAAAAAGTTAGTAGAGGGAGAGGAGGCCAAGATGATATATAATGAAGCACAAGCCAAGACACTGGCTGAAGAGGTAGAGGCGAAGATATTGACCGAAGTAGCTGAAGCAAAGAGGAAAGTTGATGAGATTTCAAAACATAATCTAAACCAGATCCTAGGTATTCCTTTGACACCCACCCTAGACATTGTGAATATACCTCCTCTGAAGTATACCCCCATAATATCCATACCAATGGATTCCTCCCTCTCTTCTCAAGCTCTCAATTTTGAAGGATCTGTCATCGCCATTGGAGACTACTATTTCAACAACAAAACTAGAAGTATCGAGAATAGATCAATGAAAATAAAAAGAGGAGAGGACTCCAATTCAAAGTCACATGGATGAAGGATTTTGGAATGGAAGGTCCACCCTAATCGTGAAGAGAACACATTTCAAGCAGCTTCAACGCTCAATGCCTTCATAGGATTAAATGTCTCCTTTGTTATAGAGGTAACTAATGCCCTGAACATTGCTAGGACCCGAGTAATAGAGATGGAAACAGAGTTGAAATATGTGAAATACCAATTCGACATAGATATCTAAGAAGTTATCAGCGCAGTTGGAAGTCTAAACTCAGGTAATATCAATGGTGCCATATAGGAACAAAGAGACCACTTGAATTAAGAGTTTGAAAAGAGGATAAAAATCCTACAGGACACCCACAGGGATGAGTTGGAAGTAGAAAACCATAAACTTATTGCCTCTCTAGAAAATACTTGCGCCTCGACATGTACCATGGAGTACATCAAAGAACAAGTGCTAGCTATCAGTGAAGTTCTAGCTAAGGTAAAGAATGCACTCCTTGGTCTATTTATCAACACACAAGTAGAGCGAAAAGAACAATTAAATCTACAGAATACTTTGATTGAGACTCAAGGAAGGTATCGGGAAGCTAGTGAGGCTTTTGAGGATATGGTAAAATGGAAATAAAGGATACAACCTACACCTACCTCCCTACCAGTTTACTCAAAAAGAGAAAGACTCAAGTACTGAATGTTGTTTGACACCAGCAATCCTCTCTTTGGGAGTGTCGGTTCCACCCAAGGGGTGGTTGCTGACACATGTACACAACTGTGGAAAAATGATAATGATCTCGTCGTAGAGGCATGGATACAACCATTGCAATATATAGATGAAACGACTTCTCTCAACACCAAGGAGGTTGAGGTGGAATAATTAAAGAAGGTAAGTCAAAAAAACATTCAATATTTGATGTTTTTTGATGAAAAATCAATTGAAGAACATATGTTGTTTCCTACCTGGCTTACCTAGAAGATTCAATCCTTTGTAAATTCCACGGTTGAGTGGTTACATCAAGAAGTGGTTGAAAAAGTATGTAATGAAGAATCAACCTTAGATAGACTGCAATCGAGCAAGATCGAGAGAATTTTTAATGACTACTCCACTTGAAAGGAACACCAAGACCAACAGCAGGAGCAAACCCCATCATGATTCCAAAATTTCTCATTTCTTTCTAGATGTTTCTTTCTTATGATATTGTAATCTTTTCTGGAAAATGAAGAGTCCTTTTTGTGAAACGACTCAAATTTCTATAATTACCACTAAAAATGATTGTAAAGACAGCCCCCTCACTATATAAAGGGAGCACTTCCCATTTGAAAGGGATTTTGGTTTTCGAAGGAGCATGATAATATTGTTACTGAAATTTATTTTTGAATCCAAGAGACATTCTGAATCTAAAGATTATGGTATTGATATGTGTGAATGGGATTATTCTGTTTACGCATTTCTCTGTTTGTATCCTGTGAGTCTTAGTTGGCGAACTACTTCAAAATTAATATTTTCATTTTACAACTATCATGATTTCTCTGGATGAGTATAACAATAGTGTAATCTTGATATGTTTCTCAATTCTTTCGTTCTAACAGATTATGCTATCAAATCTACGTAGCACTTGTGTCATGAATTTATTATAATAAAGTAATACACATCTCTCATTGTATTCATTTATTTTGTTATTTTTCTCCTGATCAGGATAGGTTGGATTAAATATCATTAGTTTAGAATTACATCTTAGATCACTGGTCATATATCTTAGTTTAATTTTAGTTAGTTGTGCTCACTCCTTTTTCCTTTTTATTTTTAATTCATCCGAGAACCTTCGGTTGTCAGATTCATATTTTAGTTAGTGGGTTAGTTAATTGGTAACAAGGCCAAAATATGGTTGGAAGCATTATTACAAATGAGAGTGGATCTAATTGGGACCTGCCATTGGGCATTTTCCCCTCAACTAATTGAATGGGTCATTTCGGCCCGTCAACACCTAGGTGGGGAGGATAACACTCCATCCCAAAACCACTCAGACTAGATCCAATTGACACATTTCTGATATTACACGCTAACGAAAAATATTTATTGCATAGTGGAGTACAATCTCATTGTAGTTGTAGTAGCATATTCATATATATTGTGACAAGTTGCATTATGGAATATACACACTAGTTTAAAAATAATTGATACCTATATATATGAGGTCCATCAAATTACATATTGTACAAAAACTCATTCTTTCAAAATATTTTCATATCAAGGTGCAATGAAACATGCATATTGATTTTTTAGGGTTATTTATTTCTCATTTGGAGTTAGTATTTATGTACATATTTTTAAATCCTAATAGAGTATCTAAATAAGAAATCCTTTCCTTGTGTTGTGTGTATAAAATGTTTAGTAATATGTCAATACTTGTGAGAGAACTATGAGAATATGCATTGCAAAAGTTGTGAGAAGTTGCATGAGCATTATTGTGTTGATGTGGGAAAATGTGTTGATATTATGGTAGCTGCAGGAGGTCTTTAACTCAACGTGTAAACCTGACGAGGATAGAATACTCTGAGAAGCAAGAAGAAACCCTAATGAGTTGGCTAATAACCCTAGAAGACTTTTCGGCTCAAGAAGATAATTTATATTAGGTTATTAGCCTTCAAGAGAAGAAGTCGTTCAGAAATAATAATATATACTAAACAGATAGATACCCAKATTGAGAAGTCGGCCCAGGCAGTTAGCCAGAATTAGTATAAATATAGGAGGCTAGTTCTCATTATGGCAGGCAGTCTCAGGATTGTAGAGCAACAACTTGTGCGCACTGCAATGCCCAATTTCTGCGTAGGTTTGGAGGAGAAYTGTCGTTGCAGCTTCTCCAACTAGCAGTTACGCTTGGACTATCTCTTGGCTAGGGTTTGGAACATCTGATCATCTCGTGTTGGTGCGCTATCCTTGGGTAAAGGTGCTCTATCCTTTGTTTGTCTATCTATCCTAGGGTTTGCTTCCAGAGTGATTATTTGTCAAGGTTAAGGTTCTCAGAGGGTGGCTTCGGCCTATGGTTGGGTGACAAGGGTATTTTCAATGGTAAAATGAGCACTCGTATTTCATATTCTAACAGGTTATGGGACCACTACTCCTTCATTCATTCTAAATGCTGGAAGGAAACATAGCTGCTAGGATATTGAGCTCGTTGAGGAACTGCCGCTAGGGTTACTAGTAGAAGAAGCTTCCAAGACACTGCCGCTAGGGTTACTAGAAGGAGAAGTTGCAGAAGACCTGATCCTCTTGTTGAGGCACCTTAAGTGAATGGATTGACCTAATCTATGGATAGATTAGTGCACTCTATCCTAGCACATCTCTTGATACTCTCAGCAAGACAAGATGTGAAGTTTGTGTTTTTGGTCAAAACTAGGATTTGACAAAGTCAAAGCATCCATGACTTATTCTATGAAGTCAGAGAACAAGTTAGATGGAGCCTCTAACTTCAGATCATGGAAGACAAGGATTGACCTCATCCTTTCCAAGAATAAAGTGTTGGATATCATGAAAGGAAAGATCGTGAAACTAGAGTTTGAAGAAGGAAAAGAGAAGGAACCACAGAACGTTACAGCTATGGATAAGTTCAAAGATGGTGAAATCAATGATATGAGTATCATAGTTGAATCTATAAAATACCACTTGATACCCTACATCTCCCATATTGACTCATCGAAGAATCTGTACGATGCCCTAACAAATCTCTTCTCAGTCAGAAACATTGGACAAGTAATGAGTCTGAAGAATGAGCTTCGTGACATGAAGATGAATGATGATGACATCATAACATCATATTTTGTGAGAATATCTCAGTTAAGAGATCAAGTACAAGCTATTGAAGAGATCATCTTAGAGAAGGCATTGGTAAACGTAGTACTCAATGGTCTTCCCAAGACGTGGGATGCATTTGCCGCAAGCATGAACACAAGGAAGGAGTATCTGACATTTGAAGAAATTTGGACTTGCTATGCTCAAGAAGAATCAAGGATCAGTGAAAAAGAGAAACCCCAAAAGAAGTACGATGATCAAGCCTTCAAAACAAGATTCAAGAATTTCAGGAACAAAATGAAGTTTGGTTCAAGGAGGAAGCCAAATCAAGAGAAAGACATTTTAGACGTACAATGCTTCAACTGTCGAAAGTATGGCCACTACAAGAATCATTGTCCTAAGCTAAAGAAAAGGAAGGAGAAACACGAAGCATCAGTTGCCGAAGAAAAGGAACCTACAAAGAAGACTAAGCAAGATGAAATAGACTTCTTCTTCTAAAGGTAGCAATACTCTTCTTATTTCTTGTACATATCTTGTTTGTATCGTCTCTGTACATATCTTTTATATCTATCCCTTGAAAGATAATGTATTTCAAGAAGAGATATACCTATGGAAGAACAACAAGATAAGGATTGATATCATCAGATAATACACATGAAAGGATGAAATACGTCGAATCAATCATGAAGAGACTTAGAAGAAGAAAAGACAGAAAGAAGTTAGAGAAAGACTTATAACGTTTTTGTAGAAGACAACAAGACAGAAGCATGGACTCTGTTAGACAGAGAGAGCCAATTATATATTGTAGAAGAGAATAAGGATGTAGACGGAAGCATGGTCTCTATTAGACGAAGGGAGTCGATTATATGCACTCATACATGAAGCAAGGAATAGGAGGGATCTAATCCTATGATCCATTGAAGATGATGAAGTATATATCCATGGTAGCAGCCATGAAAGATAGTACGTGTCCAGTTCAACCTCAGAAGAAGTCTTCTTCGAAGAGAATCCTTAAAGTATCCCTGGTTGTCCATCCAAAACCGTGATCCTATGATGAAAGAAAGAAATTGAATCTTCAGGGCATGGAATCTACTCCATGGACCCAAAAGCTAAACACAAGGAAGAACATAAAGATTCAAAGAAAGAAAGAGAAGCTAGAATAACCAGCCAAGAATCACAAGATTGCCAACCTGATATGAACTCAATAAAAGCAATCAAGCAGAACTGAAAGTTGTGATGAAGAATAGTGAATGAAAACATTGCGAGATCTAGAACTAGAGGTTCTCCCAGATGGAGGGAGAAGACTATGATGATTACTTGTTCCATTACACCAAACATATCTCTACATGAGTCATTATATCATCTGCAACATCCATGAGTTGGAGTTCTACATCAGATGAATGTAAAGAATGTTCTCCAGAGAAATTGAATAAAGAGCGTATGAAGAGAAATCTCAAGACCTTGAGGCATACTAGAAAGAGACCCTTGTATGTCGATAGAAGAAGATAACTTGGTGGAGAACCTCCAGTGCACATCAGAAGCATGGTGAAGATTCCCTATAACATCAAGATGATTACTTAGTAGAACATATCTCATGATGACAAAAGAAGTGCCACATGGATATGTTCCAGTTTTCCAACAATGATATACTCTATTGTTCAGAGCTACATGAATCCTTCACAGAAAATTAGTGTTCCAGACTAAATTACATTTGAAATCAAGCATTACACTATCTGTGATGAAGTCCAGAAAGGAGAAAATGGTTCTCCAATACATATCTCCACATATGAGAAGATAAGAAGACATTTTGGTAAAGCTTCTATCCAAGATGAAAGAGTTTGTGTACTCAAGCTGGAGCTCGTGGAGATGACTTCCTTATTGAAAAAGGAAGAGATGACTCCCAGGTTGGGAGGGAGCACTGAAAAAATTATTGACATTCATTTTCAAGATTGAAAAATAGTCCATCTTAGATAGATGCTTTCCTGTTCAGAAAGTGGATTGAGATTTCTGACGGACAATGATTTCCCATTGTGGTTAACATGGGAAATGGTCCATATTGATGATGTATCATAGGCAATGACTTTGCATTGTGGTTAACATGGGAAGTTGTCTAGGGAAGTCTCTCTTATTGAGGGTTACTCAAGTAGACTGGCCCGCCTCGCCAGACAATGATTTCTCATTGTGGTTAACATGAGGAATGGTCTGTTTTGGAGGTTGATATAGGA
>ML827091.1:0-24274 GCA_009831015.1 Picea engelmannii | reverse complement strand
TCAATTCATGCAAGTGTGATTAGACATGATCCTAACTCTGAGGTGACATATGGGTAAGGACATGTAGGGTAGTGTAAATTTCAATTCATGCAAGTGTGATTAGACATGATCCTAACTCCGAGGTGACATACAGGTAAGGACATGCAGGGTAGTGTAAATTTCAATTCATGCAAGTGTGGTAGTTTAATTTCTTTTTCATGCAAGTGTGATTAGACATGCTCCTAACTCTGAGGTGACATATGGGTAAGGACATGTAGGGTAGTTTAAATTTCAATTTCAATTTCTGCAAGTTAGTGTAAATTTCAATTTCCGCAAGATTAGTTTAAATTTTTGCAAGTGTGATCTACATGTGTTGGTTCTAGGGGTCTTAACAACTACTTGAATTTAGACTGCTCATGTTCTCCCTGACCAACTATCAGGAACGTTTTAATTTCTGCAACTGTGAAGAGTAATTTTTTTTAATGTTTTAGCAAGAGTGTTTTTTAAAGTTTTTCATTTTGATTTGGGTGTTGTATGAATCCTTCTTTTTAACATGATTTAACAATGAGTGTTAGCTTGGAACTACTCACTTAGATCCTGGTAGACGTCGGGATCTCCTCTTCCTTGGAAGGGGAAATCTTGACAAGGATCAAAGATTCAAATACTCCTCCAGAAACAATTGAAGATTCAACATATGAAGAATCTTGCATATCCGATGACGAACAATCATTTGAGGAAGATGAAGAGAAGTTACAACATGATCTGAGTGAGGAACAACACACCTATGAAAGCCTGATCGAACGATGGTTTCAAGCGAGTACTAGGTTAGATACATTTAGTTTTTCTTCTTATTTTCTTAATTCACAATTTCAACAACTAATTTCGGCACGCTCATACATATTCTCGACTGTCAATTGTGAAATTTAAAGATAACATATTTTTATTACTGTTGCGTGCATGGCTACATTGGCTCTTTGATTATACATAACTAATGTCTTATTTCTCATTATTGTAGTGTAGGTAGGGTTTTATTTTCGAGTTTTTTTATCTTTGCTAGAATAAGTATGCTCTCCTCCGCGCTTCGTGTGATCGCAAGGATCAGAAAATAGGGATGATTTAGATTAATTTCAGGAATAAAGAAATTAATGGTTTTCAATATGTGTAATCTATTTTATGGTTAATTTGCAAATCATTTTTGCTCCATTTGCTAAAAAAACATTTTTGTAAGTTGAAGTTTTGAGTGTTTCTATGACAAAACAGTGGATGCAACTGTCCTTACATGCTGAAACAATGACTCTAAGCTGAAACACATGGCTGAAATTGTGTGTCCCGCTTATTGAATTGCATTTTATTGCCTTCATAAACCTACAAATCACACCTTGAACTCAGACCTGCAAATAAAACACAACCAAACATTAGAACTAGTCTACGAATCCATGCGAATGATCTTTTTCACTCTTACAAACTGAAACTATAAATCCCATGCTGAAATAGTGACATTTTTTCTATAACAGTGGTTGAACCATCCCACGATTGAACTGTGTCTTCTTGGTTTGGTTTGTTTCTAGTTTTGATTTGCATCAACGTCGCTTGGCCTCCGTCTTTATCCTATAACCTGGAAATTAACTATGCAACAGTAAAACAATATGATCATGATAATTTATGTCTTCACATTGTAGATCTGTGCATTTAAGGTGCATTGTGCTCAGGCCAAGAGGAGAAGTAAATAATAATTAATCTGAAAATGTGAATGAGATTGAATGAATTGTGGCCACGCTTAAACCTGTAGCGATACCATATCTAGCCTTCACCTTTTGAACTCTGCAATTAGAACCTGGAATAAGACATGCATAATTTTCTCCCAACAGCCAAAGCATAAGAAACGTGTGGCACTTAAAGAGATACTACACATACAGAGATAGAGTGTCCACTGCTTAATGAATTTTCTATAAATTGATGAACTTCTTCTTCCRTTGATGGGCCAAGGATTCACGTAAATACCTGTTTTGTAATTGTTAGGTTTCGATCTGAAATCTAAGTATTTKCCCCGCATGGTATTCCAAACCATAGACAGTTCTGGAGTAAATATTTCATGTGAGGAATATCAGGCAATGGATTTATTGCATATCTCTTTTGGCCATTTCACCGTTAAATAATTAAAAATCGACTCCATTAATGAATAAATGAGRCCACTTTGGATTTCTTTGTGCAATCGATAATTCTTACGATCAATAATTTATTATTGACTCCTGAGCAAAATGAAGAAGATGCATCCGAAATTCCACGCCCATGATTTCATTGATTGTTTTTTTTTACGAGATACACTTGGATCTAATAAAGATGGTGATTATCTTGACTAAAACTATTCTATATGGTTGTTGAGATTCTATGCATGATTGTTTAGATTGTCACGAATCCTCTCCTTCAACCTTATATTTTTGCAGTGATCTAGCAATTGAACATGCGATTGAAGGTAGGAATGCAGGCTCAGGCTTAGGATCAATCAATCGTGATAGTCAATCTCCATGCTACGATTACTTCGCTCGAACAATGAATAATCATCTACCAAGCATGAAATTTTCTGCCTCTTTTCCAATAAACCGTTGTTGATGGCATCGGTGTGCCAATGGTCAGTGCCCAGGCGTGGATATGGGTTCAAAATCAAGATCTACTCATGATAAGGTGGCCACGACATTCAATTCAACTATATATGTGTACAAAGATATGATGATTGCAAAGATCTGTGCATTCAACAACTTGTATGTCTGCGATGGAATCGGACGAGGATGAATGGCCACCAGTAAATCGAAAATTGAAACTTATTCTCTACATGGTGTGCATAATCTCCATGATCTACGGTTCCTTGATGCACAACTAACATCTTCCTATCTAAATCCAGTTGGTGACCATGTTAAATCCAACTGTCTTGAAAGGAAGCGATGTTCCTGTTTATACTACATTGCAGAAACCCGAAGCTGTGAACTTTTCTCCTGCAGATTGGTTACCATATGGTGGATTTGTTGTGGAATTGTACCATTTATCTGGGCACTTCTAGGGATTCTTTCAAGTCCAAGGATGCAAAGAGAACATTTTATTCAAGACTTTAAATTGGGGAGCAATGCTGCTCACAGTTATGACCATGAAGCTACCAGAAACAGGTTTGCAACAGAAGATGTTCGTGTATCCATCCCTCTTAATGGCCACAGACCACCATTAATTGAAAATAACCATGATTCTGCAACAAGTGTCACATATGCTTCAGTTCATGTGCAATCTGATGTTTTTATGTGGCTCAAGTTAAAGCTTCTTCCATGAACCAAGCCATTGGATGCTACTTCTTAGACTGCAATATTGGAAGTTACAGAGAATTCATATGGTGGGTTGATAAGAAAGTCATATGAATATCACTCTGCTGCTGGTTCATTGCCTGTCGAGGTTTCTAGTGAAGGTGTAGGAAACAACACTCAGGCAACTGTAAAATCCTTGGGGCCATCTGACTTCGAGGAGGAGAACAGATCTAGTGAGCGACCAAAATTAAATTTGAAGCCTTGCTCACTGTCTGTTGAGCAACTTGAAGCAAGTAATGAAAAGGACATGAAATCTTTGTTTGGTGGGGCACGACCATGGGAACTGGTCTTAAAGGAACATGGTGTTGATGACGTGGTAATTAGTAGTGTGGATCCAGCTGCTGTGGTGAATAGTACAAAGGGAATACAACGAATTCCAAGGACACAGACCCCTTTGATGATAAGGAGGTTGAACTGAATGTTGACTCTTCTGGCAGTGGAAACAATATTAGACAAGATGACAGAGTTGAAAACATTGTCTTTGATAGGAAGGTAAGTAATAGACCTTCAGAGAGACTTGACTCGAGTCGTTCTGAGCAGAGTGACTCTGAAAAGAAGGATTACTGGGTAGATATGGAGAAGCAAGAACTCCAAAGAAATTTTAGGAGAACTGAGAATTGGTGCAATCCGCATGGTAAAGATAACTATAAACAGGAACATAGGTAGGACCTAGATAAACAGGATAGCTGGTGCAATTCAACTAATTCTGCAAACTTTAATGGTGGACCACAGAGAAGTATGTCTTCATCTCTATTAGAAAATTCCTCTCATGTACCTGGTAAGTATGGGCATGGGCGAGCTTCTTTAGCTGTGGAGCTTGCTCAATAATTCTCGAGATCAACATCTCACATAGTCAATGGATAGAAATTCTCAAGCCAGGGATCCCCTATTCCAAAGGCTGTTCCATTTTCACGTCTTACAGACTCATCTGTCGCAAGAGAGTTTCACTCCAGCTCTGTTCAAAGACGAATAAATGGGTATTGACATGCTTTTGTCTATTGTTGAATAACAAGAAATACTTTGTCTCTGCCTTGGATCACGTAGAACCTGCATGGTAAAGACACGTTGAATAGGAATAAAAGCAGGCATTTTATAGGGTTGACTTGTTATGTCTTCTATTTCAATGGGAAAAGTCTTATTAGACTTGGGCTTTGCATATATAGTCTTTAATTTGTTCTGAATCCTTATTTGTGTTGAAGAACAACAGGGTTCTTATGCAAATGACATAGGTTTATTACTTCCATCTTGTGTACAGGTGTTGAACTCAGAATCCAACAGTAGCTATTATCATCTCCTAGGTTATCTTTCGATTTTATCATTCGTGTTGTTTTTTGGTCACGAGAGGAAGCCAAGTCTTGATGATTTCCATCACGAGAAGAATGGAATTGCAAGACAAAGTGTGACAGCAGGATTGAATTTCACAAAAGAGATGATAAGTGCGAATTATATTACAAGGCAGTTGGGAGATCAGATGACAATGCATTTATTGATAGTATGTTCATATTTTTGATTTTAAAATGTTAAAGGCTTTGACTTTGGCAATAAAATTCAGATCTTACGATTCACGGGCAACACATATACCTAGGTTGGAGGAAAGATTAGTGGCCATTTGAATGAACTTAGGTGCCACTAGAACCCTTGGAAGGTAAGATCATGAACAGCCTTCAGTCATTCCCTTTCTCTCATTCAATCCATTCAGAACAATGTGGTTTTGGGTTCGGTCCCATCCAAACAGTGGTTGCAAATAATTTTTACCATTGAATTTGATATTTGACCTTGCATATTGAATGGTGGAAATAATGATAGATTGTGCTGCAGTCGATTCCCAGATGCACCAGTGGTAGTGGCGGAGGTAAAACATTGCTTGTCTCATTGCTTGTTTAAATAAGAGTTGAATCTAGTTGCATGATTTGATTTCATTTAGTGGCATGGACCCCAGTTGGGAAGGATTAATGATTCCTTTTCTACTCGGAAGGCACATCATGGTAGATCACCCAAGGAGATGCATGCGATGACATATTATTCATCAACCAATAGATTGATATTTAAACTTTATGGTTTTGATGCACAGTTTATTATTCTCGTGTGATTGAAGGATTTTGTTGTAGTGTTCCTTTGTGTAGGAAATGGTTCTAAAACTACTGAGTACAACCAGTTGCCAAGCGACCATTGTCAAGAAGGAGAATATAGTAGGTTTCTATGGTCACTTGGCAAATTGATTAATGATTCAATTCCAGTTCCAACTATACTATGTTGCACTTTTCTTTATAATCATTGGTATACATATTGGCATGATTCACAAATATACAAAAAAAGGGCTTTCTTATACTCAATGATGTTTTCCTTATGCACATTGATAGCATACATATTCTAGTAAAAATATGGGCAAATTATTATCATAACAACAAGAGAACAAGTAACGAAATGAATGTTGTTAACACAAGAACCAACATTCTTTATATTCATGGTTGTCACACAAGAACCAACCATAAGAAAATGAAAGTTATTACTTATGTAAAACCCATCCTAGAAACATTTATTATCATCACTAAAATCCAACATTCAGATGCCGAAATTTCTTGAGAGAATCCATGCATGGTTGCATGAGGACATGCAACAAGTTAAGTTGGGGGGTATGTTGGGGCTTAGAAATGTCCTATTCTCATCCACCTTTCCCTTCATCATTCTTCACATTTCATCGCCCCATTAACCTTTCACAATATCATTTCCATAAATATACTTGGGTTTCACCTTATTGTTCTCCACTTTATTCATTTTAGTATTTAAAAGGAATTTGCGATTAAATGTTAGAAAATCAACATGTTTTCATATATATCTCAAATATGTGTGAGCTTTGTAATGTGTAGGAATATGTGAAGGATTAATTCAAAGGACTTCTCGAATACTTCCTCCATCATTTCAATATTAGAGGAGATAATTCAAGCCCATTCCAAGGAGAAGATCATGGAGATTTGGTTGGAATATCTTATCTAAGATATATGAGAGATATGTGTGAGGATTTGAAGGGATTATATTTTGTAATAATGGAAGAGAATAGTGGATCTGTAATAATGAGATGGTTATCTTATCTTCAAAGGCTCTCGTGTATAAAAGAGAGTGATCTCTCTTCATGAAGATTCAATTAGATTATTCAAGTAGAAGAGGAGTTAGATTATGTAATTAGAATCAGAGTAGTCATTAGGATTCGAAAGAGAAAAGGATTCTTAGCTTTGATTCATGGTTTTGGTTTTCATGCTTTCATTATTCTTTTATGAAGATTGATTTGATTATTGAATGTAAGATTGCTTCATTGATGAGCGCTCTCGTGTGTTGTTATGCCATTTAACTCTTCACTTGTTGTATCTGCTTTTCCTTCATGTAGTTCTCCATTTCTAGATTAATGATTCAATTCCAGTTCCAACTACACTAAGTGACCATTGTTATATTAATGATTCAATTCCAGTTTAATGATTAAGTGACCATTGTTAGATTTATGCAACTAGATTAATGATTCAATTCCAGTCGCGTGTTAGATTAATGATTCAATTTCAGCATAGCTTAAACATTAGATTAGATTAGTCCCACTTCAATCTTTCATATACTTTGCGTGTGCTTCGTCAGTTTACGACCCCCGGGTTGACAAATTAGATAAGTTGGGCAAATACTACAATGCAATTAATTCAACATTAGTTCATCCCAATGCAATGATTGTTGTTCCTTTTGCAAGTCGTGTTGTTCCTTTGAATAGAACAATTGTCGTTCCCTGTACAATTGCTATTCCTTTACAGGTGTTGCATCTCTAGAGGCTGGGTATTGAAAACGGAAGGTAAGAACCTACGTAGGCGACAAGTAAAACGCTTGTGCCAACGCCTAACTTTGGTTGATGCATAGAGGTTGTTTTTAGGACATCTTTAGATCCCAACAAAACACATAATGTATTGTATGTTGAAGGGTTAAAAAAATATACTATAAGTGTCAGTCAAATTTGTGATCAAGGTTACAACCTCATATTTAATTCTAAAATATGTGAGATAAAGAAAGTAGGTTTAGGAAGATTGGTGGAAAAAGAAAACATAACCCATAGAAATGTATATGTTGTCGATAAAGTCAAAGGAGAAAAATCTTGTATCGAATAAGTAAATGAAATATGGTTATGGAATAGAAGGATGGGTCATATAAACTTTGACAATCTAGTAAAACTCAACAAGACACAAGTAGTAAGAGATATGCCAAGGATCTCAAAAATAGTCCAACCACAACCACAAAATCATTGCAAAGAGAAGGAAAAATGAAATACATATAAGGAATACACCAAGTATAAGGAAGGAGTAGGAGAATGAACATCAAACAGATAGGGAATACAAAGAATGCAAATATAATCATTTTTGGAAGTAGTATTTAATGTTTATATTCAACTCAATTATCTTCACTATGCCAAAAAAAAACAATCAGTGATTATACCATTATTTTTAATCTTGGAAATATAAATCACAAAAAGATTAAAATTGATCACAAATTTAATACATTTTTACATGTATTGATTAGATTGGTCTTAAACATCATCATAAATATGATCTAACTCATCAAGATCAGAATCCATATCCAACCCTCCCACTTTCACTAAAAGGATTATAGACATATATGGGATGCCTACCGCATCATCGTCGTCACTATGAAGAACCTAATTATCTTTTTCAATGAGATGATTATTTGAGGGATCATCATCCAAATGTTCTACTTCATGGACTCCCTTGTTCAATGCCTCTTCAATCTCCCAATATTCTTCTACATCATTTTCTTCATTCTCCCTGTATTCTTCCTACTCCACTCCACCTTCTTCTACCACATTTCTTAATGCTCCCCATCATCTTCCTGCTCTGGAAATTCTTTAGGTACATACTTTATAGGACTTTCTCTTAGATCGTGTCTAACAACAAATGATCAACCAGGTTTACTCAGAACCAGTTAATAAAATGCCTTATCACATTCACTTGGAAGGATACATATATCTATACTCAACTCATGCATGGTGGTATTAATGATAGTAAAAGCATTATCGTGACCCATAACAATTTTTTCAACACCATGTAGCAACAATATATACCACCTTATATTAAAGAGAACAACTTTGGAGGATTTGAAGTTTAAATCAAATATATCTTCTAAATAGCCATGATATCTACGATCATATGTGCTTGGTTGTCTGTCACCCCTGTGGGATATATTAGTCACCTAGAAAGTTGTATTTATTCCATAATCTAAGATTTGTTTCTTATCATCCAAATATTTGATGTTATATTTATAGCCATAGCATCACATATCTTTGTAATGCTTCACCTGCAACACACATGTTACAAATGCAATCAACATACAAAAAATAAATGAAAAAAGAAAAGAAAAGAAAATGATAACATGTTGATGGGCCCATATATTATCATCTCTTTCCCATCTTGTTGTCATGATTTTTTTATGTATTTGCATCATAAACCTAAAACTTTCCCAGACACTATTTTTTTTAATGACCAAACTATATGATATTGACTTATGCTTATTTGAATGATTATGCTTGGCTTAATTTCAAGAGAATATAATGTATGTCTGATATCTTAATCATTTTGAGTTGATTTTGTGATTTTCATTATATGGAATAATTTGGATTGGCAAATAGGAAGTTTATTGTAGTAATGGTTGTGGATTTTTTAATTAATCCCGTGAAAATACAGTAAGAGGTTGTTTGACTCTTGCACACTTAACCATCTTCAATACCAAGAAAATCTCAATCAAGGGACGAGGGATTCAAGGGATCTTGTCCTCCTCATTTATTAAGGTGACCACAAAAGTATTATCATCGGGAGATAGTAGTCACTCTCAAAACAACTCGATCCCTCCAAATCTCATTTTTTCTTTGAAATTTGAACTAGTTGGAAGTGGGAGATTAACCCTCTTAACTTGGCTATGCTAGGAAAAGAGACAATTAGGTAGACAACATCCACTCAATCAAAGATCTAAATGATTAGGTTAGTTAGAGTCTCTAGTACCATTTTATTATTTATATAAATTGAGATGGTAGAGTTATGTTTCCAAAATTTTCCTTCTGATTTATATTTGGTTGTAAAAGACTAGTTCAAGTTGCATTCAAGGGGTAGAGTTTTATCCTCTTTTGATATGTGACATTTGTTGAACAGAGGAATAAATATTTGACTATGGTTGTGTTTCCCTAGGTGTTCTTTAGGATTATAAGAGATCCCTTGGGTAGGTACCACTCAAAGGGAGGTCATGACAATCCTCATTTCATTATTTCCATTTGTATTCATATTATGAGTTTATTATATTCATGTAGAACACATTATTTGTTTTCTACCAATTTTGTATTGTCATCACTTTCATTTACAATAGTACTTTCACTTTGATGCATTTTTATGATTTATCTTATTCCTTTGGATCGAAATGATCATTGCTTTGGAATGTGGACCTTGTAAATCTCTATAAGTAGGATTTTTTATGCTATGATTGATTCCTTATTATGATATTTGTTCAGTGATTATTGATTCCAAGGAGCCTTCTTATTTTGTCATCCCTTATTTCACTAAGTACTAGCCCTGCTTTTATCTGACATCTAACAAATTGCCAAAAGATATGGAAGATAAAACCATTTCCCTAGACTATGAGGAGTGAAGTAGATTGAGTTTCCCATAGTTGATCATTCATTTTACTACAACTTCATTAGGATCTTTGAATATATTATAATTATGTAGTTTTTTACATGCATTGCACATCACCTCATAATATTGCATAATCCTTGGTGGACAAAAATGACTTGTGGAGTTTAATATATATTGTTGTAATTCTATCCCAATACATATGCCTTTTTATCATTTGTACCAAACACTAAATAAATTTCCTTGTGTAAGATTATATCCTTGTCTAATAACGCTTGACAAATAAATTAATACACCACATTCCATGACATGTTTCCTTAAAAGTATTCACATTGTTTATTCATACATTCATGAAATCAAGATTATTTGCAATGCAAAGATGTATTCCATATCATTGTTCATCACTTGAAAGACATTATAATTAAATTTAAGTAACAATCATTACTATAATTCATTTAAGTACACGCACACACAGATTTAAGCTCCCATCATAACTTTTTTCTCAAGCAAGACCTCCCCTCAAATTTCTTGGTATAATTGTCATCCAATATGTGAGGCACATCAATATCTACTTTAGGTACATACTCACTAATATACATCATGAATTGATAAACGATATGGAAATCAACCATTGACCCCTAGGGATGTGATGTCTATCTATAAAATTCCTTCAAACACCTCCCCACCAACCACATTTCTCTTGTGTGAATAGGTACACAAATTTCAACCTCCTCAACTAGGTGAATAGGTAGTGCTCTTGTGCATTGAAGAAGCTTGGAGATAAATGTATTTTCATTTCACATGTTAGACAATGAATTTTTCTCTTCTAGTACCCAATATCATCTTGATATATTTCCTTAGATGACAACACCTACATGTAACAATGAAACACATTTGAATAAAATGATATATACATACATTATCCTTGATATATATGTGATCCGAAATTAGATTCAGAAGCCTGTCAGGGCTTGAAAAATGCTCAAAAATGAAAGTGATCAGAATCCAATGAAACCAACACCATTGCGTCCATCTCGTCTTCCTGATTCCAGTGGTATAATTTTTTTGTCAAACGGAGTCCGTATGAAGAAGATATCGCATTCTGTCCGCCAAGCCAAACAGGCAAAATTTTGGATGCTGACTGTACCTGTCCGTACAGTCCGTATAGGACACGTGGCAGGTCCGTATGTTGACATGTGGCAGTTTCCATACAGGAAACGTGGCGGCACCAGGGAGTTCCACGTGTCAGGCTAATTTGGCATTTTTGGCGCGCAGTTGGACCAATCCTGAAGTGACACGTGTCACCACTGGAAGGGTGACACGTGGCACGAGATGACGTCAGCATCGTACGACAGATGACATGGCATGGATGACTGGGACGTACGGCGTGCTGACGTGGTAGGTGACTTGGGTGAATTAGCGATGGACACATGGCATCTTCTGGTTGGATGACGTGGCCCAATCACGGGTTTCCACGTGGCACCCCGGGTTTAGCCAATGAGGGCTATGTCAAAAGTTCTTGGGGCCCGGGGGATTCGAAACCTGGACCTTCTCCACACTGCGCCTTCGTGTAAAGCCTCCGACCATTGTACCACCGCATATGACTTTCTATGTAAGTGAGTGATAATTTATTTAAAGTTTGAACTTTGTGTATTGCGCGCGGGGTGGGGTCAGGGCTTAACCCCGACCCCCGGTTCTATGTTTCATATGGGACCACACCTTTCGAAATGGGCAAAAATGTTAACGGTTGGCACGGAGTTGACAGGGCATAGGTTATAATGTATAGAGCCCGGTTACATTGTACAACACTCGACATATATGTGACCGCAGGGGTTAGCAATACGACCGTTACCACATGGAGCGGCGGTTATCACAGCAGTTGGCGGTTTGTTTGTAACGGTTTGAAATGGGGTTTAAACCAACAGCAACGGCCATATGCCTTTCCACTAATGTGACCAGGAGCTAGAGGGGTGGCCCGCGCGTAGCCCAAGGGCTAGTGCGTGGCCACATGAAGTCATGTGACCACCCAAAAGGTGCGCACGCCCAGCGAAGGGGGCTAAGCCCGATTAAACTATATTATATAGTTGCAAAGTGAGTTTTATAACCACTTTTGCTAATTTTAAATGTAATTAACCCTTTATTAATGATTTTTGGGGGTTATTAGACATTTTTTGAGCCTAACTTCTTGGAGGAAGTTGGAGATGGGTAACCAACTTCCCCACTATTTAACCAAGGCCATTTTGAGGCCAAGGGKACAGCTTTTGGAGAGCAATTCAGAGCAGAGATGYTGAGGCAAAGCCAAGTCAAAGCCAATTTGAGGCAGGGAGACCRTTGAGGAGGAGATGTTGTTGGACGATTTYTGAGAGCTCCGGACATCCGTTTCGCGTGTCGTCTTTTGTGAAAGATTCTAGAGATCTGGGCGAACATGACCAGATCAGTCTGGAAGCCATTCGGCATTGTAATGATGTACCATTGATCTTTCGAAAATAAATAAAGAAGCCTCCCCCACAGAGAAAAGGCCCGGAGACGTAGGCAAAGTTGTGCCGAACTCCGTTATCAACCTGTGTATTATGGTTTGTTGTTTTTCATTGCATTTCAGATATGCATATATTTGTATGGCTGTATAATTCATTTTCCTTCCTCATTATTTCGTTAAGTTTCTCAATGGTTAATTAATGCATGCAAATAAAAACTCAACCATAAGTCATTCGAAAAATCCTGACGGATCAATATGTGTGTGGGGGGAAGGGGGGAGGGGTAGAATTATATGATGGTAATTCGGTACATTAATTATCAATCCAGGTTTGCAAACTTAAAAAGTGCCAGGCACAATATATGCAGAACTAATCTTGAAGTGTCTAACACACCATTTTCTAATGAACTATGAATCAAAACTAAAAGAATTGGTTTCTCATATAGCAATGAATATTCTAAGGTAGAATTGTAGGTTGAATATATATCCTTATATTCAATAGTACTCCATTGGATCCATTCTATGAGTTAGATTGACAACCTTCAATTGAAACTATCAACATAATTGAGAAAATTAATGTGTGCGTACAACATATCTATCATGAGCAGTTGTCAACCAGTGAAGAATTGGTGATCATCAATTACATAAATATGCATCTCTAACAATTCTTTGTCCAGAGAATCACCAATTAAATTGATATTAAATCAAGCATGAAACTCGTGTTCTCACAAGCATTAGTTTATCCACACAACATAAATAAAATTGTAGAAATTAAATAAACTCACACAATGAAAAGAAACTATTGGACAACATATACCAGAGGGAGGGGCTCTGTCTCCCTTGGCATACATTGCCAAGAAAGACTACAAAGGAGAGCTCTTGATATGCAACAAGTTATTTATTCTCCTTGAAGATATGCCTATATCTCCCATATCTTCAAGGAGAATGATTTATATAATTTAGATCGTAACTATTGTAAAAGGAAAAAATTCATAAATGTATGCCAATCATACATTTCCCCCCTACAAAATCACCTTTTTCATCAAGTATTTTTAATATTTCCAGCAGATGCAATGTGAAATGTAATGTTCCTTACAATATGTTTCACTACATTGCTCTCTTCCTCTATTAATAACCATAGAATAATTCTTGATTGTCCACCACTAGAATATTAACTCAAATGTCACATCACATTGGCTTCATAAACGTCACTTCTAACTTTGTCAATTTGATATTTGTTATTCCTTCCATCTAACATTCCCTATAGCAATTTTGCAAGATTATTCCTGATGTGTATTGTATCAAACAAATAAGCTACTGGAAGGTGCTCATAGTATGGGATTCAATTGAACTATACAAAAAACCACTTCATACCTTAGAGAATCCCATTGCACCACACTATTAATAACATAAAATGAATCACATTTGTTAGTAAAAAAAATGCATTAGATAACCACTGACAAATTGCATACTTCAATATAATTGAAACCAATTGCTCACCATGGAGACTTCTATCATAAACACTCTTTCCACATTGAGGTGTCATTCTTCATGGTTTTGTTCTATTCTCTTCCTTACCATTGAAAATATGTTTTTCATTTGTTTGGTAGCTATTTTTTGGGGGGGGAGGAAATGTATGTACTGATCATCCTAATCTACTTGAATGTTGAGATGCAGTTTTTGGAACACATATTGGAAAATCATATTTACACTTTATTTGAATCCCCACAAGATATACAATATTGTTATTAATAACCTAGAAATAATTAATAAAATTGAAAATAATAATATATGAGTTAATGAGAGGAGTTAGGTGTGGTGGGATCCTTTATGATCCTAGAGGAAAATAGGAGATAATATTTTATTAGGAGATTGGAGTAGCAACAAATAATGAAGCAGAGGCATTAATGTTGTATCAAGGATTATTTTTTCTTAAGAATAAAGGGATAACAAACATCATTGTAGTGGTTGAATCCTCATTTATAATCAAGTATATAGATTTCCATACGGAAAATCAAGCCACTTGTCCAGGATGAATCATGTACAAGGCTCAAGCATTAGTAGAGAAATGTGAAAATATTGACTTCTACCAAGTTTTGAGAAGGAATAATATGGTGGTGATTGCAAAAGAAAATGAATCGGTCTCTATTGAATTTGAAAAGATTAGGATAAATGGGGAGGAAGAAACATCTCCCCCCCCATCTATTATTTTTTATCCATTACCATAGTTAGTATGCCATCAATCTAAAGTGAAATTGAGTTGTAAAGCTCTGGGTTAGAAAAATAATGGAAATTGATTCATCCAATGGCTAGCATACCTTGTTATTTATCATGTGTTTTGAGTTATGTTATGTCTATATTGATGAGATGAAAAGTTGAATGTGGATCTATCCCACACTACACTTGCATTCTCTTTGTTTTATGAGGGGTTGTGGTGCTTTCTTTTAGATATGAGGTTTCCTTCAAACAATGGTTGAACATTCGATGTTATGCCTCTTCTAAAAATAATCCAAGGATCATTATGGAGCTTGGACAAGGAGAGACGAGAAGATTGAATTAAGGTGATAGGAGAAAAGTCATGAAAAATTTCCATTTCCATAGTGATTGGTGTGTGTTGTGTGAAATGAGAAATATCTAAAGGGGGGAGAGATTTTGTGAGAGGCACATATCTATAGTTTAGGACTCTCTTTCTCTCTTGAAATGTCAATGGGTAGGCTAGAAAGAGGACTAGAAACATATATAAAAGGTGGGAAGTTGAGGTCAATGTTTGATATATGCTCAATATTTCTTGTCAATTGAAATCCAACAAGGTCAAAGAAAAAAAATTCACATAGTGTATCATAAATTCCAACAAAAAACATGCAATTTTGGAAAAAACAAATACGACTCTTTGATGGATATGGTTTCAAACATAGCCAATGGTTCTCATTGGCAAGAGGGAAATTTCTAGTCTTTGGCACCTCTTTCCCAATGAATTAGTTGGATCATTTAGAAATTTAACACATAAGGATTAGAGGAGGACATGATGCAATAAGTACCAAGGAAATAAGGAAACATGAAACTAGAGCTTGTGGAACAAAGAGTCAATATTCTATTTGGTGTCAAACAAGAAGCCCTCAATGGGCATGATTTCATGTAAGCTTTGTTAGTAGTCAATTTTTGAAAAATAGTGCTACTTATAGCTCTATATATAAGGTTGTGTACATGTAGGGTGAATAGTTGAGTTTATAACATGCTTATTTTCTTATTAATGTTGTGCATGGCATGGGAAACAATTTTTTTATATTTATGCATGTTTCTTGATTATTGCATGTGTTGGTATCGCGCTTCTCCATTTATTGATTGGTATTAGAAATTCAAATTCACCCAAAATGTGAATTTTTTAGGTACCTAGGCAATGGGTACATCACAATTGGAAACTTCTTAATTTGGATTTATGGGAGATTATGATTTCATGAACTAGTATAAAGAGGAACTTGAAGTATTACCTTTTTAATAGAACTATTATGCCTTATTTTTAACCTATGTATTATGTTTATGATATTTCAATATTTCCCTTTTAACCTAGGTACTATATTTCCTTTTCCTAAATTCCATATTAATTCCCTCTTTCTCATCTATAGGAAAATGTCATTTGGTCAACACCTACAAATCACTTGATTTTTGACATGGAAACAATTGAATCGATGCTGAAATGTCAATAAATCACCATCTTAGTATTGTTAAATTGTCGTTCTAAATGTGGTTGGGTTAAAACATTGTGGTAAGGACATTTGGAATGTTTTAATAAAATTACCATTACCATCATGATTATATAACATTTAGAAGCATCAATTTATTGACGTCGGTGATTTTTTTTGAGTTGCAAAGAATTTTGAGGCCAAAAATGACAGAAAGGGTCTACATCGAAATTAGCATCATAATAAGCATTATATTTTGATCCCAAATGTAGTATTGTAAGCATTGTGTTGAGGGGAGTACTATGATGGAATCAACAAGGATGATGGTACAAAGGAAGGAGAAACACCATGATCAAAGGCTACTTGAAACACTACTTGGGTGTATGATCAAAGGCTCATGGATCTGATGAGCATGTGATGGTATTTTTTCAGTTTTTTCACTCCCTTCATAGATCATAAGTTTTGGCCATGCACCCAATGTGGAAACCTATCTACCAACATTGAGCCAATAAAAACCTTATATAGACTTTCAAACACATATCTTATAGGCAATATAAACCACATAAAAATGGAACCCTGAATGATAACCCATATCTTATAACAATACAAACTAACCTTATCCAAGCTTTCAAAGTCATATCTTATAGGAAGTACAAACCACATAAAAAAGGAACCCTACTATATTGATAACTCAATTATATATTGACCTTGAGAGTGAACCAATACCCTTAGTGGATGGGATAGAAACATATGAATGTATGAAGTTCTTTGAGAAAACATGAAAAATAGAGCTTCATCTAAGAGATTATAGTTGTCATGAATTTTACATGCTTTCACTTAAATCTTGAACCATGAGGCCTCTCAACATCTTGAGATATATTATGGTAGTGGTATTTCATGTTTTTTTATTAGTCCCTTGTCTAAGTAAAAATACATATGAATGTGTTTTCCCTAGTTGACGTTTAGTACTTAGGAAAAATCGCCTTTCATTGTTTTCATAGGTGATTCTTTGAGTCTTGTTTACTCGGTGGGGTTATTGGATATAAAATATTTTCTTCATTTGGATCAACCTTGACATTCACATTTGATTTGGTATACTTAAATTAGTTAGAGATTTAATTTTTAGATTCCCAACATATACATAGTTTTTTTTGGGTGCACATAGGGGTTGACAAGGTCACAATTGATCTTACCCTTTCTCTCTCTCTTTGGAATACCATCAATAGTTGAAACAAGTAGATATACATCTACCTCTCGTGGATATTTCCATTGAAAAATTATGTATCTACCGAGGTATAAAATATTCATAGGGTTGACTCACAGGTGATTTGATCCAGGTGGATATTGGTGGCCACCCATCTATTCCAACTGGCTCCTCTTGTTCGTTTTTAGTTAAGCACATTCTTTTGTACTTCTTTGTAATTGTGGGTTCTACACTTCTGGGGTTGTATGAATCCCTACACATCTTATAGGTGGATACTGGTGGCCTATCACCCAATCCAACTAGATTATTTTGTATGTTTTCATGTCATCACATCTTGTTGTACTTCCAGGTCTATTTTGGAGCCCTAAATAGTGTTTTTTTGGCTCGCCATAGTCAAATTTTTAGGGCGTATGTAACACACCTGACCCCTAGATGCTCTTTTAAGGGGTGGGGCATCATTTTTCATTTTCCTTAACTATCTTGAATCTTAGATCCTGGATTTCTATCACGTCCTTCTTGTCCATCACTACCCAATCACTACCTTCATGCTCAACACTGAGCTCTGGGTTGGAATTAATATTCCTCTATAATATTAGCAATATAGGGATTCGATTCTTTTAGCGCTTCAGAACTTCGACACTTCAATGTCTTTGACCTTCGAGACTTCACTCTGCAATTTCCCCGAAGTGCTCTATCACCGAAATGATAGATCTAACACCACGTGTACACACAATCGAGGGCTAGGATTTAGCTTCTTACCTTTGGCGCTTCGGATGACTTTCGATCGACGCTCCACTTCCTACTTAGATTTTCCCCGAAATCCATGATACGATGACATGTGTCCTTTCCATATCGATGGTCACAATGGAATTCTATAATTCAGGCTTCGGGAGTTTCGCACACTCCTCCCTCACTTTTCTCCGAAGTGCTTTTCCTCTGAACTGGAATATCTCTTGCCGCACATCCCTTCCCAATGGATGGATAAGATGACTTCATGACTTTGGCCTTCAGAAGTTTTGTGATGCAAACTCCTCTCTTCTCCCAAAGTGGACAACGTCGTGCTGACCTCATCATAGATCTAACAGTTCGAGGGTGTCCACGTAACCCCAGAGATCTACGTCTCGTAACTTCCGCTAAAGGGTCCCTTGGGTCCCATTGTTGTGCGAATCTGAGAGGGACACCTGGAAACATCGTCACTCGACACATGGCCCTCCACATTGTTATAGCAAGATTTTCCTCACCCTATGCAATCTTGCACAAAAGGCATTTTTCCATTTCCTTATGTAGACTTATCATCCATGTTTGTAAATTCCAAATCCAAAAATACATATTTTTCCACATGTACACACCTTGCCTACTATACAACACGCGTATACACAGGCTACACCACTATAGCCTCTGTACATCAGGATTTGTGCCCAAAAAACAAAATTGGTGTCAGGTTTCCATGTCACGATAGGAGATCTATGATCCTTGGCCTTCCATATACTGGAAACGTTCTAAATCGGCCCTTTAGTTCCATTTCAAGGCTATAAATGGGTCAATTTTGAGCTATGGAAAAAAGGAGAAAGAATTCAACTTTGAGAGCAAAGTTACTCTGGAGAAATTATTTACTTCATATTGAGTCTGCATCCCTTTGTCCTTTAAGTCTGAACATAGTGTTCAACCCCCAAGATCTTCCCTTATTGATTGATAACCATATTGTCTCTCTTCTTTGAGCTTGACTTTGGTGGAGGATTGAAGTGGTGTAGGCCTAGCTAGAAGGAAATTTGTTTGTCGGTTTCGAACCGTGCCAACACAGAAGTCTGTAACATTTTCAATTTTGTTGATCATATATTAATAGAAATACTCTTTTCCTGTCCAATTGATATCTTGCAAATATTTGAATTATTGCTCCATGGGCGTATTTGTCATGTTTATTAATAGATTATGCTATTGAATGTGCTAATATAATTTATTATCACCATATGCTTTCTTTGCTTGGTTGTTGAGGACTAGTTGCAGGTATATTGCTTTGGGTCAAGTGCTCAATGGTGGACTTCATCGAACGTCTAGACGAGGTAGGGATTTTATCTTGTCTTGCTAGCATATTTATTTATATAGCATACTTGAGAATAGAGTTGATTTCTACAGTCATTTCTGTTTGTTGTGGTTTACCCTAGCCATAGAGAGATTTTCCTTGTAACAGAGTTGGCGACCATACTTGGGATTGAATCTTCTTTCTTAGGGTTTGGAGTATTTTTCTCCTTGGATTTCTCTCGTTCCTATTGTGTTTTTTGTTGTATCATTGCTTGACAGCCTCTGTTAACTATGGGTCTAATCTTTTCCATCCTTCTCCCTTGCCTGGCCTTGTTTTTAAAACATATACTTGGTTTTTGGCTTGACAGTTGCATATATACGTAGGTTGTCCCTCTGCAAGTTGCGTACATACGCTCTATTTCCTTGAACAGTCGCATAAATCAACCTTCTTTGCTTATTTTATAGGTCTGGTGTTTGTTGGGTGGGATTTGATGTTTGCTGAGTCTTCTTGGGTCTCTATAGTGATTGTTAAGTGTCTGTGGGATGACAGGAAACCTATCTTTGGTTGAATTTATGGGCAAAGTCTTTCTCATCATCTTTTCATTTTGATTTTCCTTGTATATTGGGTTGGGTGTCTTGCTACTTGATATCCTACTTGAGTTATCTCTTTTTATACATAGTAGAGTTTTATATATCAAGTTATTGTTCAATCCATGCATTTTCTCTTTTCTTATACTAAAAATACAAAAATATTAGGCATTTTGAATTGCATGGCATTTTATATTTTGAGTCTTTGTCATTAACTTAGTGCATGTAAAGAAAGATTGTATTTTTTACTTCAGAATTGCAAAGTTGAAATTCAAAATTGCATTTGTTTTAAGAAGTGTGTCATGCATTAAAAATTGAGTTAGGGCTTTGCATTATATTCATATTTACTTTTCTTGTTGAGTCATAACATCATGAGTTTCACTACCATACCTTTTTGAGTAAGCATGACCATTAAAATTAATGCTATAATTTAAAATTGATTAGTCACGATTTTATTTTCTAGGGTGCACAAACTAGATTAGGATTTAGTGCTTTGGAATAGGATTTTGTGAGTAAACTTCTCCAAGGAAATTAAATCAACATATGTGTCTGACAAAGGGAGTGGAGAAATCCATTGTATAATTGGTAATATCAAGAGGCTCTACTCACACCGAAGTTAATCATGAGGTTGCACGAAGTTGGTTGAAGGGATATCTCCCCGATACCTTCTTAGCGTCAGAGATATTTCTGGGGATCTATTCATATATGGGGATCTTGTTAGTGCCCTTACCTCTGTGAGAGACAATGATTTCAAGGTTTCAGACTTTTCTACCCTTCCCATATGGTGGACCTGACTTACGATTGTTCGCCTGTGCATTGGTTATACATTGGTTGCTTATTTACTTGAATTAGGTGCCACATAGGTTACTTGCAGGGGTTATTCTACATGTACATTGGGTCAGATAAGGGTCGGACAACACACAACCTTTATGGAGGATTACCTCTTCGGGGGGATCTAAACAACTTGTTTTTAAGACCACGAGGGCCCTTATAACTGATTTTATAACCTCTGATCTTTAGCAGGGATTCTCATGCCCCTATTGGTTGAGACATGCCTTCTTTAGGGAGGGAGGCCCCTTTCAACCACTTTACCCTGTTTGTGTGCATATTGTGTTGGGTATTTGTTATATTCTTTGCATGAGTAGTAGTGTCTGAGCATTTGCGCTAGGCGCACAGGGGGGTTAGAGGGGGGTGCAGGGGTTCGGGGGCAGCGCCCTCGAAATTTTTTTTCACACCGGGACGACATAATTTTGGGACGACATATTATCGGGATGACATATTTCCGGGACCGCATGATATTTAGGTGGTTTTTCAGCACATGGTTTTTTGTCGATGGTTTTCTATTTCCAGTTAAGGAATTAGGGTTTTGGACTAATCCAGGTCATTGGGTTAGGGTTTTGGATGTCGTTGGCTCCTATATGTATATTGTATTGTAAACAATGTAAAACAAGGGTATGAATATATTATATGCTGGTTTTTCCGGTTTGGGTTTCCAGGTGAAAAATCTCTGTGTAATGTTTGTATTTGCCATTGTATCTTTTCTGTTCTTTTCTGAATATCAGTTTGTAGTAGATATTGTACAAGGTTAGAATTTACATATTGGTCATTTGATTTTGGTGTTCTATTTGATTACTAGTTGGCCCTAGGATTTATTTTTGTATCTTGAGTCTTAAGTCATCGTGGAGTTGGACCAGCCTCCTCATTGGTCCCATCGCTTGTTGCAGTTACCACCAGATTTAGAGTATTTTCCTTCTAAAAGGTGTAGAGTTATTAGACATGGTACACACACTTCCACTGTTTAGACTTTTGATTCCACAAGGATGAATACTAAACTAAGTCTTCAGAACACTGGGAGCCCTTCGAATCCCATAACTACTATAGTTAATGGCACCCCTTTGACTCCTTCAACCTCAACAATTGTAGTTCTGGAGGCACCTATCATCACTATTTCTTGTCCTATAGTGAATACTCAATCCCTTGCCTCAAACCCATTTGGGTCTCTTGGTCACTCACCGAGTTATAATGTTCAGTCCATCCCTATGGCCTCTAGTCCCTTTTCCTATGGGATGCCAAATTTTACTTCACATTTTTCAAACTCCATCCCAGCTGCTAGCCTGAATGCTAGCATTGGACTTGGGGGAACTACACCTCCTTATACTCATTTTTCATTTGGTGGTTCTCAAATCCCCCAAATAACTCCTAATATAGGATGCATTCTTGTTTTCAACCTTGGGTCTAACCCTCTTTCTTCTGGGTGGAGCAACCAACCTGATGGACAAGCTTCTGCTCAAGTATTGTCCTATACCCCTACCTCCTCAGTGCTAATTTAGACCAACATATTTGGCATGAAGAATCCACCTCTATCCTCCATATTCACACCCGAAGGAGGTCATATTCACGCTTTGGGAAACCCCCAACCCAGATCTAATCCAACTGGGGGAAATTTGTATAACCCCCATCAGAACATTCCTACTGGAATGATGCCTAACCTGCCTTTTATGAATCATCCTGGAGGAGGGTCTTACAACCCCGGACAGGGCCATAGTGCTTACCAAAACCCTGGATGGGCTGCAGTTCCTCAAGAACAATCTTTCCAGGGAGCTTGGGGCCAGATGTCGCAACCCCATCTCCCTTTTATGGCCACACTTAATATGATATACTTGTCTAAGTTGATGAATGACCTTGTGAGTCATGATCCTACATGACCCCCCATCCCCACCAAAATTCCTTCAGACATACCTAAATTCTAAGGTAAGAATGGTGAGGATCCTGGTGATTACATTATTACCTTTCACCTTTGGTTCTCCTCAAATTCCCTTAATGACGATTTTATTCGGTTAATATTATTCCAATGCACCCTCATTAGGGTTGTTGTGAAATGGTATATCGAGCTACCTAGGGGGGCATATGGGACCTTTAGTCAGATGGTGTTGGTCTTCCTTAACCACTTCCAATTGTCGATTCGCTATGATGTTGGCCTAGAACTTTTGTCGACTTTATGCCAGGACACCGCCACTCATAACTCAGATCATATCTAGGAGTGGCGTAGACAGAAGAGGTTGATTAAGATATCCATACCCATGGGATTTATTTTAGAATGGTTCCTCAAGTATTTTCAACCTCCTATCTCGAAGGATGTTGCTACATCTAGGGTTACCACTGAGGAAGAAGCGATCTTCAAATCCCAACAGTTAGATCTTATATACGCTCAGTCTAGGATGTTATATCACATTCTTCCAGACACACCACGGTCAAATTATGACCCTAGAAAAAATCTTGGACCTCATGCCGATGGAATTGTAGGTTCCGCCAATGTGAAATCCATGGACTCGATGAGAATCCATTTGCAAGATTTGTCTCTAAACCATTATGCAGGAGGACCAACTTCATCTATGTCTTCCAATCCCACTCAATCGACGATGTACATTCCATGCAATCTTCGACCGACCCAAATGGTAACCAGTAACCAGGTGGGAATAAGAAGAAAGGACTGAATAATCGTAAGGGTGGGAAAAATATTAATAAACCCAAGGATAATGGCAATAATGAGAAGACAAATAATAATGCTGGAGAGGGCAAGAGAGAAAGACGTAAGGTGAAATTTCCTTGTAATATTTGTACAGATGATCACCTTACTCATTTATGCCCCAAACTTGTGGAATATGCGAGGCTATTATCTCTAGTGCCTGCCGTGCTGACAAATCCTTTCCCGCACAACTAGCACATGACCTCAAGCTCCTCAAATGATAGAAATGTGGCTAGTGGGAGTCAAAACCCGTCGTTGCAAGACGAAGACCATTTGTGTATCAATATAGTCGATGAGAAAGTTAATGTAGCCACTCTATCTCACGATTATAGTTCTTCACAGGATATACCTGGTCTAGAATCTCCTCCTCCTCCTCCGGAGACACATTTAAAGGTCGAAAAACTAGAGCCATTGTCTCGTATTCCGAAAGGAGTACTCAAGTACTCTACCCATAATCCAAATGTTAGATCCACCCATAACTACTCTATTCACTACTACATATGGGTGGATTATTCCACGAAAATTTTCCACGCTTCCACTAGTCTAATATTTTTTTTAAATAGGGCGGTATTTTTGTCACTACTGCCATGAAATTTTGTTGCAATATTGACACAAATATCACTTTAACCTAGTCAGGATTTTCGTCGCTATAGCGACAAAATTTCATGGCAATAGCGACGAAATTTTTTTCTATCTCATTGGTCGGTGTTAATGGCTAGTTGACTATTTTATCTATATATACGTGACTTTAAGAGACTTTGTGACATAATTGCTATAGTTGCGACATTGTTCTTGGATT
>ML827090.1:62316-72953 GCA_009831015.1 Picea engelmannii | reverse complement strand
TACATGGTATCAGAGCCCATAGGTATCTATCAAGGAACATCACCAACACTCTTTTGTAGGTACTGAAGATGGGACAAAGCATCAGGAAAAATGTAATTTCTTGCATATGCAATTCTAATTCCATATAAATACTTCAACTGGAAACCAATAATTACCCACATGATCATGGGTAAAATATTGTATCTGATAGCTATGGCCACAAAAAAAGAAACCACCTTTGCAATGGAAAACTCCAAGTACTTCAACCTCATGGAAGATTCTTATGGTGTCCTATGCATGTCTATTTCTCCCAACCTATGGTTTGACATCGATGAATGCAAGACAACAAATGAGATCTGAGCCATCTTGGTTGGGCTCTTAGGCAAGAAGGATGAAATGAGAGGCACTTTTCTAAAAATAAAACTAAACTCCTTAGATCCGAAGAACTTTGAAAACCTCCAATATTTCTTCAACAAATTTAAATAACTCCTCTGTGAATTGAAATACCGTGGTATAATCAAATCCAAAGCATAAAAACAACTCATTCTTTATATCATGGAAAAACTTGGACGAGAATATAGTGTCTTTGTCTCCACATTTCATTCTAATAGACTCACTACAGGATCAACCTCGACCATGCCTTTATTGTCAAAATTTGTTGAGGCTTCGACATAGGAGCAGGATAAGCTAATTTATATTGGCACAATCAAGGTCTCCAAGGAACATGCACTTGTTTTGCATGATGGAATATGTTATATAATTATTTTCCACCTGATCACTTGATGGGGATCATCTAGGGGTTAGCAGTCTGAACCACTGAATTATACCACTTTTCCTTTGAGTTTGTAGTAACTTTTTTCTTGGTCGTTGGTTTCCCTTGTACATCATGTGACCAGAAAGTGTTGGCCGCTCCTTGTCCTCTTGCAAAGGGTGACCGATCACTCTATCCAAGAATGCGGAGTGTAACCAGGTCTGTTACTCTCTATTTAGGATTGGTTTTGTGAGATGAGATTAAACCCTAGATTCTTCATCATTCGACCTTGAGAATATTTTCATCTTGGGCATGGATATATTATCCAAATTATCCTTCTATTTTATCTCTATTATCCTATAAATAGTGTGGGTATCTCATGGTAAAAGGGGTGAGAAAGCAGAAAGGAAACTTATTTTGGCAGTTTGATTACAGAGCTTGGGAAAGGATTGCATAAACTTCTTTGTAATATGTAATCCATTTATTTTATCAATAGAAGATGCACAAGATGTTTCCTTCTACTCGTATGTGTATGTAATTGCCATTTTTCCTTCTAGAGAATGACTGTTTTCATGTGTAATGATACATTATTAGATATATCATTAATTTATACGTGATTAGTTTGATCTTGTTAAAGTTTTTTGTGTCTCTGTGTGAAAATATAAATTGATAAGAGTGAAGGGAATATTCAAGGAATCTAACATTTAAGGAGAAAGAAGGGACAATCGTCAGATCACCGAGTAATCCTTTCATTCCATCTACTTGTAGATCCTTTTCATGTATGAATTAAATTTAGGAAAATATACAACTTACATTTGTATTATGTATTAGGTCTAGGAAGACCCTGCAATAGACTGGTGACACTGATGGGGAATTTATTGTTGTTTAATCATTTTCTTATCCAACTTTTAAATTCATATTCTCAATATCGTCGATTGTTGTAATCCCCATTCTTTGTTCTTGATTTGTTAGTAATTTATTTATGTGGCTATTTGAAAGTTTTCAGTCTCATATCTGATAGATCTGCTTCAAATCTATTATTTTGCATACTTTCACGATCACGGTCATTGGTTATTCATGCCCACATAGTGACCAAAACCTTGGGGTCAGTAGTTTCTCCATTGTAGGGAGTGACCAACCCCTTACGGTCTCTTGTTTCTCCATTGTAGGGAGTGTACATGCTGAAAATTGCACTATTAGGAGTGGTCAACATCTTGTGGTCTCCCTCTATCCCTGTACAGGGAGAGATCGATGCTTTGTGGTCACCCCATGGTCATTAATAGAGAGTGACAAGGCTCTAAAATCTATTTTTTGAAGGGGAATATTTCAAAAAATCCCATATATGTGTTTTTCCTTTCTTCTATCCCTCTAGATCTCTCTTAGATCTATCCCATCAATTATTGCTGCAAAATTTTGTCTTGTGTGCCATTTCATTTATTTTATTAAAAAACATTTTTTCTTTGTGGGTACAGTATAGGTCATCTAATCTCATTTGGTCAAGATTCTAGTGTTGATGGTACTTTTGTGAGAGAGTCTACTTTAAAGAAAAATATTCTAGGTGTTCCTTTAGATTTGCTTCCATTTCTTAAAACAAAATCAAACTCTCTTGATTTTCATCTCATCTTAGAGTGCAATTATTTTTCAAGTTATTTGAAAAACGTGTTTTTTTACCTTTGAAAGATTGGTTTTTGTGTTAAAGACATTCTTGTGCTTGAATTTTTCCTTGGGTGATTTTTCATACTTAGAGTGGTTTGGTATATAGTTGAAAAGGGATTCTATTTGTTTGGAATTTTAGAAACATTTATTTGATAGTTTGGCATAATTATCCTTTCCATTTAAAGAGGAAAATTGAAAAGTTGCATGATATTGAGTGTTGGTTTATATTAAGAAGAAAATAACTCGTCTCCTTCTCGTAGATAGAATTCATCGAAAATAAATGGTTGCATTTCATTATTTTTTCTTTCTATTCGAGTCATGTTTCACAAATCATTTGTTTCACCTTCGTACACCCTTTTGAGTAAAAACAACTATTAAAATCAACCAACACAATAATAAAATTAGCTAGACTTTTTTTTTATCACACCAACAGTAACTTAGAGCTAGAGTATTTGGACTAGGAAAAGTGATTAAATTGTCCAAGACTACTTCACAAGACTGTAGAACACTAAATATAGATAAAATCCAACTGTTGTATAGGCATAGATTGGAGCACCCTCTAATGTAGGGCATAAACACAAGGTCGAGTGTGGAAGAGAATTGAATATTACCCCTCCAAAGCTTGACCGATTTTAGTGGAAAGAACACATATTAGGGGTTTTTATTGAGTGTTATTGGTTCATTTGGTATCGTTCCTTCGTTAATCTCGAATATGTTCAAGGTCATCAGGAGTATTATCGGTCCACTTGTCTAATTTAGTCCTCTTGTAGAGCTTTGGAATTTGTTATCTTGTCGATATATTCGATGTTGACTGTCGATTGTACCCCTTGGGAGGCCGAATGTGAGTTTCTAACCTTAGTGACCTTTCCTAGGTATCTACATAGGTGAATGTTGCAGAATTCCCATTGTACCTAGGGAAGATGTCGTATCACACTTTCAGTACCCTTGGAGGGTGATCCTACGAAGCGAGGGTTTCTTTCATTGAGAAGGGATGTTACATGAAGGTTAGGATAACTGCTTCTCATATATTCACTGATGGGTTGGAATCCCTTATTCGTAAGATCCTTCTATCTATTGTTTCTTGGTTGATTACCTGTATACTTTTTCTTATTGGTGCAATGTTTCAACATATGTAGTTGGAATTAGGGATCGTTATTTCTATTATACTTTCACTATGGTCGACCCAGGTCTCCAAAGTTTTTGGAGAATGAAAGGGTTGGAAATTGAAGAACTAGATCTTCGACACAACCCTTTTAACGAAGGAACTATTAACGAAGAGGATTATTTTGAAATTGGGAGTGTATCTCCCCCAAGTGATCATTCTGAAGGCATGGTCAAAATAATAGAGGAATTTTATGTCCCTCCCACAAACCCCCCTTTTACTGGTTCTTATAATGCACTTCTTGTTGAGTTTCCTTCAATAAGGTATATTGATAATTTTTCTTCTTACTTTTTTCCACCCAATATGTATAGTATGAAATATTTTGGCATGCATGCATCAAAATATAACTATACAAATCAAATAGTGATCCCCCCACTTGATCCTAAGATAGTCTATCTAGAACACATCACTAATACTATAACTTCTCTTTTTTGGGAAAAGTCATTGACCCCTATTACCCCGACTCAATAGCAGGTGAGTAAAACTTCTCTTACCTTATATCTAGTTTTACACTTGCATACACCATGTGCATTACTTAGTCATCATTTACAGACTCCATCTAATATAGTGGCTATCAATTTTTCTAACTTAGGCCGTGTGACAAGTAGTTTTGTTTTTAATCCGTCGAATCAAGGTGTTCACCCAATGAAATTTCCAAAAATTGTTTCACATACACCTGAGGGGAACATTACAGCTAGAGGGACACCTTTTTCTATCGTCTAGTACCCCAATGGAGGAAAGCCTTCAACTATGGGTCAGTTTCCAATTGGGGTGCAACTTTTAGTTGCAGGTCAAGTTCTAGTTGGAGGAAAAACTTTGGTTGTAGGACAATAGTCAATTTGGGGATAACAAAAACTTGGGGGGAAACCTTCATTTGTAGGACAACAACCACTTTGGAAACAAAAAACTACTTGGATCCAACAAGTATTTTGGGGGAAACCAAATGGAACTCAGCATCCAATCTAGTAAAATCCCATAATGGAAACCCACCGCACCCCTAGGGCTAGAATTCTCTAGAAAACCCTACATGTCTTTCTAGTGGTTTACCATATCCGAGAGTGCTAATTACTCCATGGGGTCAACCCATTTTTTCATGAATCTCTCCATAAGGATATTTTCTCACTTAATTGATGAACCCCATGTTCTTGAGTCCCTAATCCACTCAACCATATATGGGTGGACCATTAGGATTTAACATGCCATCCCAACCGGTGTGTGGTCCTACTAGTACCTCGATACCACATTCACATTACCGACATTCTCAACCAAACCGACAACTTTCTTTCTTGGATACCTTAAATATGACATATTTTTCATGTTTGTCAAATGATCCCATACAACATGCTCTTTTTTATCCCCCTATCCCTACCAAACAATCCTCTGACATCCCAAAATTCAATGGAAGAACTAGAGAAGATCCTAAAACCCATGTCATGACCTTCCATATTTGGTGTTCTTCTAACTCCTTGATGAACGATTCCATTCGGTTGATAATATTCTAGAGAATTCTTAAAGGTTTGACAAAAAAATGGTATATTGAGTTACCATGTAACTTCTTTGTCGACTTTAATTCTCTTTCCATGGATTTTCTAACTCACTTCCAACTACCCATTCGATACGAGACTGGTACTAAGATACAATTCATCTCAACTCACATTTATGATTGTATTCATGAATGGCGAGGATGATGATGGTTTATTAAAACCTATATTTTGGATCAACTGCTCACAGATTGGTTCATAAATTCTCTCCTCCTACCCATTGTTAGAGATATCACCATGACATGCCTTGTAACTAAGAAACAAGAAATCATTCTTGCTCAATATTTATACTTGGTATATTCCCAATGAGGTCTAATCCCTCATGCTCCACGACCATCAAATGATCCATTAAAACCATCCCCAGAAACCCATGCTGATGGTGTTGCGGGTTCCGTAAAATCATAGTTTGTGACACAATCGCAGACTAGTACCAATACCAAGTATCCTCCCTCTCCTGCACAAACCTCTGAGGTGAATTTGGTTCAATATGTTTCATCTCAATAATCCAGAGGAAATATTAAAAGCAAGGGTAAATACAAAAAATATTCTAACCAGGAGGAGAGTAAAAAAACCCAAGACTCCGATGTTGGGGGAAGAAATAAAAGAAAGGTGAAATACCCTTGCATGGTATGTAAGGAAGACCACTTCACCAAATACTATCCCCATATTGTTGAGGTCCATCTATATATCAATATAGAGGGATATCCTTCACAACCAATGGTATTAATCAATCCTTTTCCCCAACAACAATAAATGGTAACACAAGTTCCTGCACCCCCACCTAGGGGAAATGAAAAGTCCTCAACCACAAATCTCATGATGGTCAAATCCATGGTTGCAGTAATCCCCTAAGAAAAGAAATATGACACCCAAGAAGGGGATAATTCATCTAAGTATTCTCCATCAACTACTCCACCCAATGGACCTCTCATGTTATCAAAACTAACTTCAGAACCTTCTATCTTCCCTCCAAAAGTGATTGATCAAAATCTGGATCAGGGGATCAAATTTTGCTCAATTTTTAAAGTGCTCGGAATGGGACAAAAGCGGTGTCATTGCGTCCGTCTCATATTCATGATTCCGGCAGTATATTTACTTTCTCAAACGGAGTCCATATGGAGAAGTTATCGCGATTTGTTCACCAAGACAAACAGGCAAAATTTTAGATGTTGATTGTACCTGTCCGTACAGTCCGTACAGGACACGTGGCAGGTCCGTACAGAACACGTGGCGGCTCCAGGTGATGACACGTGTCAGGAAATTTTTTCTTTTTGAGCGTACGGTTGAACCAATTCGGAGGTGACACATGTCACCACTGGAAGGGTGACACGTGGCACAGGGTGACGTCAGCATCCTGCGTGTCGGATGACGTCAGCATCATGCGTGGCGCTGACATGGCAGAGGTGACGTGGAGGTTTGTGATTGGCAGACGTTCGGCGAATGATGATGGGACACGTGGCATGTTTTGGGCATATGGTAAGGTGCCACGTGGCCCAGTCATGGGCTACCACGTGGCACCCTGATTTTTGTCTATTTGGTCTTGGGTTCAAAAGTTTTTGGGGTTGACCGGATTTGAACCGGTGACCTCCCCCACTATCCAACGCTTTAACAAATTTCCGCTAACCATTATGCCGCCACTTGGTTCTTGTTTTATATGTCAATGCACATATATTTAAATTTGGTAGTTGTATATTGGAGTGGGGGGTCGGGCCGGGGCTTAGCCCCGGCCCGTGGTCGCGTGGATTTTTATGTGACCGTGTTATAACTTTTGTATTGCGCACGGGTTTATAATCATATAGCCGTGGATTATATGACCATTACAAATTATATTATATACCATATATCGCGGGGTTTAAACTATAACCAATGGTTTATGCCATGTTTAAAAATGCGCGGGGTTCTATGCCCACGATCGAAGGGGAAGTTGGCACAGTTTTAAAACCGTTGGCCGTTTTTATTATAGCCCGAGGTCGTATGACCTATGTGCCTTAGTGCTAGGCGGTTGGGGGCTGGAGGCGCCCTAACCGTCCTACAGTTTGGACCATTTTTCGGAACCATTCGGTGCTAGGTTTTAACGCGTGTTTTGGCGCATGTTCTTGGTTCATGCACACAGAGGTGCGTTTTGTAGAACCAGTTTCAGAAAGCTTGAAGGAGGAAAATGGAGGAGGCCTAACTTCTTCATCTTTTGGCCGATTGAGGTGCCGTAAAAGCCCAGCTAGGGGTTTTTGGATGTGCTGAATCCATTGGCACTGTTTTCATAGCCATTTGAAGACTCCTTATTCAGGTTTTTCACCATTGAATTTTCAACAAGCTCTAGGGAACTTGAAGCCCTCATTGATGGAGGACATGGTTTGGTGAGCCTATGTTTGATTTCTGTGATTGAATAAACATTTTTGGCTAATTGATATGCTCTTAACACATTGGGACAAGTTTCAAAGGCTTTTGAGGACTTTTACAGGTGTTTTTGCCAAAGATAATCTTAGGGAAGCTTATGGCCACATGTAGAAGAGGTCATGCCCGGATGAGCCATGATCCGTTTTCAGAGTTCTATTAGTCATTTTTGGGGTTTTTATGTGTTCTGATCTCAATGGTACAATCTATTTTTCCATTGGAGTTGAGAAGCAGCTTGTAAAAGGACTTTTGACAAATTAATCCCAGAGAGCCAAGTCCATTGATGGAGGCTCAAGGAGATGTAGCCCGGAGGGGGGTGAACTCCTTTATCATGTTTTTCTTGTTGTGAGTTTGATGGTTTATTTGCTGCAAGTTGTGTTGCTGTGTATTTTTTTAAAGTACATATTTAACCATCTAAAAGAACAATTGCTCACACATAATCATTTACAAGAAGATACATGAACTTAACACATAAGTTTATATTGCATATTTTAACACATGAAGCAAGGTCCTGTAAAGTTTATTTAATGAAGTAGGGGTGCTTGCATAGCATAACAAGTCATCCTTCTATTTTTGGATCAGTGATACTCCAATGGACCACTCATAATCTGAATGCGCGAGTATCCCAACACTACAACATAATGGAAGATATTTCCCAGGCCTCGTGTGCCATGTAGGAACTCAAAGTATTTTAGAGTTTTCCTTCATAGTGGAAATCCTTGCTATCAAAAATAGGGGGAATTGACCCTTTAGATACATTATTTCTTTTGACACATAAGAAAGTGAGCCACATCTCTCACACCAACTAGCATTGAAAATTAAAATTCATTGTCTCAAAAAGAATATTTGTTTGTATGGTGATTGATGAAGGAGAAACCACATGCATGATTTATTTGTCATGTTGGAAATCCATTGGTTTTTCATAGCTCAACACATCTCAAACCATCCTAAAATATTTTGATGGACATTCTTTCAAACCTCTCAGAATTATCCCCTCCTTACCCATCGATCTTGGGGGAAAGATTGTCTATGTATAAGTCAAAGTGGTGGGTTCCACACTTGACTATAATTTTCTCATGGGTCACACTTGGTTATATGAAATGAAGTTTTTTACATCCACTATATTTAGTGTTATACAATTTTCCCATTGAGGGAATATAGTTATGATTGACCAACTGGATTATTTCACACTTGAATTAAAAACTAATCCTGGCACTAACGTGCCCTTCATAGGTGATTCTTTTGGGGGGTATGAAAGAATCAGTGTAGGCATGTTTAAAGATCCATTTCTTATGGGTATTTTCCCATTTCCTACACCCAAAACTACCCATATTATTCATGTCAACATGGTTTTATCATCTACCAGTTAATCCCTCATGTACTTTGATCCTTGGATGGTACCTCATCCTGAGAATGTTGACTTATATGGAGAATCCATGGCACACACCACAATTGATATTGTCAATCTGGAAATCCTCTCAACATTCATTGATATTGGTCAACCCTTCCATCCTTGAATGGAATGTGATCAACCTACTCCACCCGTACAGGTTGTTGACTCTCCCAGTTCCCATGATTTCCTAGATACTAAGTTTCCTTCAGAATATGCCACCCCAAAATTCATGGCTTCAATAAACAAGCCCAGGAAATATGAGCATCATCGATAATTCATCCTCCCTAATTTGGAACTGATGAGAGTCAACACTATGAGTTCCAACCTAGGACTAGCGGCATTGGTTGGGACATTCATTCGACCTCCTACTTTTGACCCTTTTTCACCACATGTTTCTTTTTCATAACTTTCCACTGAATTATCTGCTTCCCCTCCCTTTGAAGACTCATGTTTTATACCCCCTTCATGTATTTATGGGTCTCATCAAGGATATTTCATCGCTCACAAAACCACTCATGTTGAGTACTTTTGGCCGTAGACATTCTTTCCTATGTGGAATGGCTGCGACATGGTATGCCACATGATGCCTCCAATGGCTCATAAGTTCATTGATTATGAAAAATATCCTTGGTTTGAGCCTAGCAATGGGCTCTCCTTTGTCTAAACCATCATGATGTGTAGGGCCTTGTACATAGGTGTGTGGTGTGAGTATCCATATTGTCAACACTATACCTTACTTTCCCACCATTAATGTTGTTTAAATGGTCACATTTTATTGTCGCTTCCATCTTCCTACTCATTGTTTCTACATTGTTTACTTCCATTTCTTATTGCATCACTTCTATGCTTGACCGGTAGCCACCTACTTGATTCCATTTTCAACACCCATGGTTGAGAACTGCTATTATAGTGGTCATAATTTTCCATGTGTTGTTGCATTCCATTGCTTTGGTCACATTCCATGTGCTTTGAATTTCAATATACCACTTGTTCTCTCCCGTTGAGCTTACTATTACCCATTTGTGTTCTTTGTAACCAACCATGAAAAAGGTACACCCTGGAGTCTCCTTTAAGCTATTTTCAAACTCCCTAAACGTGAAAAGATTGTCAAGTGAGTTTGTTTTCTTTCCCACTCATTAAATGGATATAAAAGGAAGTCTATTTGCTGTAATTTTAACCCTTTTTCATAATGGACGGACTAATTATGAAAACTGAAAACTATAGTCCACCTTCTCTAGGAACATTTTCCCTTGTATTCCTTTATCCCTTTTCGGACTTGGGAGACTAAATTTACGAAAAAGAACACCCTTGGATTCTTATTTTTATTTCCATACTCTCTAAATATGAAATGGAAAAATCAGCATTATTCTTCGCCCGATGATCATATATAAATCCATGGGTGAGAACATCGAGCATAATTTTATTTTCTTTTGCACTCATTAAACATGAAAGAAGGAAAAAGAGTTGGGGGGGGGGGTGTTCCATTTATTCATCTTCTCAAATCGCAGTCATCTATTGAGTTTCCCTTTAACAATGCACCTATTTTGAGTCTCTATCCAACAATTGGGTTATCGATTGCCTCTGATTCATTACCATATCCATGAGTTCTCGAAATACGCCGACTGGTTACTCTTCTAGTCATCCATGGAGACTATTTTGGTCATTAATGAGTCAATGATTCCAAGTCAAGTCATCGTTTGTGTTGTTTTATTAAAGGGAAGTTTTCCCATGTCAACCAATTTCAGTCCTTTATCCCATTCATTT
>ML827090.1:50560-62216 GCA_009831015.1 Picea engelmannii | reverse complement strand
ACTGGTTACTCTTCTAGTCATCCATGGAGACTATTTTGGTCATTAATGAGTCAATGATTCCAAGTCAAGTCATCGTTTGTGTTGTTTTATTAAAGGGAAGTTTTCCCATGTCAACCAATTTCAGTCCTTTATCCCATTCATTTTGTCCATTCCTGAGTCAGTTATGCTCTACTCTTATGCTATTCACACCATCTACCTTTACATGTTTCATGTCGATTGATGGGGGATATTGTTGGATCATGTTGTCATTGATGCCAATGGTTTGATTTATTAATGTCATTGATTGATGTCAAGAGGAGATTGTTGGATCATGTTGTCATTAATGTCAAGTGATTGATTGATGCCAAAGGATTGATTGATTGATGTCAAATGTAATATTTATTGTACTTTATGAGAATGCATAGATGAAGATGGATCAATGAGTTGTCATTGATATGATGAATATGGATGAATGAGTTGTCATTGATACATGATGCATAGTTGGATTGATCTTATCATGGTTTATAAGGTGCACAAATGGATGAACTCCAAAGTGGTCCCCTTATGGTGAAATCCCTCATGGGAAGATGATTTACATTTGAGTTATCCTTGAAGTGTGGATGGATAACCCATGCTTATATGTGGAATAATGAGATGAAGATCAATGAAGATGTTGGCAAAACTATCCTAGATGGATAGTGCATGTCATTCCATTCCTGGTGGTATGTTGAATGTCACATAACTCCTCATGGTTTGAGAGTTATGGCCTTATGAAGTTGGATGACCCTCATATGTTGGCTTGAAGCCCCAAAAGGTCAAATAATTCAAAGTGCTTGAAAAGAAGAAATCATTATTTAAATGATAAAGTAAAGTGACAAAGTCAAGAAGGATTATTTAAATAATAAAGTGAAGTGACAAAATCAAGAAAGATTATTGAATTGATAAAGAGAAGTGACAAAATAAAGAAGGAATATTTAAATGATAAGGTATTGGAGAACTTTCTATTTATGAAAAGTGGTTAACCCTAAGATAAGAAAAATAGGTTAAGTGACCTAGAAATGTTTTAAGTGACCTAGAGGATGAAAGTATAAATAAGATAGCAATGGTCTCCTTCAAAACATCCTTTTTGTGGATCAATGGAGAGCTTCTTGTGAGAGCATCTTTGGTGTGGATCTCTTGAGCATGATTGAAGATCTTTTCTGAGAAAGAGAGTGTGAGGAGGGTATCATGGATGCATTAAAGTTTCAAAAATATTGGAGATATTGATGGAAAAATTCTCTGAGCTTCAGAAACCCTAATTTTTTAGGTGTACATGGGTTGTAATGGGCCAGGGCACATACACACGTAGGATGTATGAGGAAAGGGCACATCCAATGGATAAAATCATGCATATTTGTGTTTGAGTTAATGATTGGTTGTTGAATACTGAAGCAGGTTCCGTATCTGCATTCTATGGGCTCAGATCTGTCGCTGAGACATTAGTATGGTTACATTATTGTCTTGATGAATAATATTGCTCGTTGTGTTGTGAATTCTTAGGGCATTCTTGGTATGGTTGTTGTGATGTGGTATATCGTGGTTGATGGAGTGAGCAGTACTCTTGTGATTTAGTTGTGATATGATTTATATGGTATACTAGTTGCTTATACATGATTGAGTTAGAACTCATATTGATTGGTTGTGGAGCATGAGTAAGCTATTGGAGAGCTTGGATGTGTTGTGATTGGTTGGTGGTCAGTTTGGACAGTGGAATGCAGAAGAAATTATGCTTCCAGGTTGCAAAGGATCTGAGTATGTGATGAAAAGGATAAACCCTAATATCTTAGAAGGCATACACATGTTTTTGTATATATTGGCCATGTACATATGTGGGTTGTAGTGAGCCTGGACACATACACATGTGGGCTTCACTATTGACTGGTCCCATACCTGTGACAGATCGGTATCTGTGGAGGATTTTTTCCTCGTCTTAGTTGGTGCTGAGGGTGTAAGATGATTCTTGCATTATAGAGCTGGTGCTCTTGTAGAGTTGTACTCTATTCAATTCTTGTTGATAAACCCCAAGGATTGTAGTTCGTAATAAAAAGAAAAATTGTACATATATCTTGTGTTCCTTGTGGAAATGATTTGTTGATGATACATTATTGATATATGTTTAAATCTAACTAATTATTGTTAGGATCTAGAAATTTCCCTTTTTCACCATATCTTTTGCTCATTCAACCTTAGCATTTCTATGCTAAAATACCTAATATCATGTTTGCTAAGACCTTTTCCCCAAGGTATGAATCATTGATATTTCTTTTGTATTCTTATTTACTTAACATGTTTGATTGGTAGCATTTCTCATATTTTACCCATTAATGTTCAACTAATGATCAAAATGTGTATATTAAAGAAAGACAACCAAGTCTTGAAGAAGGTTCATTGTTGTTACACCAGTTGTTACAACTATGCACCAGTTTTGCATGCTTTTACATGACTAAAACAATTGCGCACATTTATTGGAAGTTGTTACAGTTGTGCGACAGCTCTGCATGTTGTTACATGACTACAACAATTGTGCACCTTTCTTGGAAGTTGTTACACCTTGTGCAAACTATACCCACCGATCCTGGAAGATGGTATAACATTCAAATCCGAGTCCTGAAGACCAATCCTCAAGGATGTTACACATTTTAGCTCACACCGGTGATCAAGATCAAGATCATTTCTAGATATTGTAATGATGACATATCTTTTATATCATACAAGCAACTTGAGAATCTCCGATTCTCAAGGCTGTTTTGAGTCTGTTTCAACTGAATGACTCTGTCTTTAAATAACAAATCTTTTGTAATCATTAGGGATAAAGATTTTTTGTGGAATAGTGAAGTAAAGTGAAGCATTTTTTATCTGAACATTTTGGCAATTTAATAAATAAGTGAATTGAGTTTCTCTAACTTACTGTAGTCTTTTCGAGTGGATTCAGTGAGAAGGAAAGGACCCACCTTCTTCACAGAATCCCCTCTGTTGTGAGTTTTAGATTAACTGATTTGATTATTTACAGTTGTGTGATTTATCTTCTTATGCATTTCTATAATACATGTGTTGTTACAGTTCAGTCCCTTTCTATTAATGTGCATCAATGTGTCTCATGAGAATTAGAATCAATTGTTGTATACTGTTGGAGAATTTCTTTGAAAGATAATTCATTTTCTGCATTATATTAAATTTATGTTTTTAAGGAGAAGTAAATAGAAGTGTGAATTCCCTTTCTGCAATTAAGTAGGCTTCCTTTCACTAATTAGCAAAGAACTTCTTTCTGCAATAGTAATATAGAAAATTAGAATAGATTAGATAATCCAGGATTCTTATACACTCATCAATTTCTACTCTTGGAAAATAGATTTCAATTATGTAAGTGTGATTTCAAGTATGCAAGTGTGACTTCAATTAAACAACAATAGATTAGAACTCCAGCAGTGTCAACAACTTCTGTTAGTGTTCATCTTTTCAATTCTGTTTATTTTAGTGTTAATTTACCTTACTACAATTTGATTAGTGTTTCTTTCATAATCTGGCGTAGACTGTGCATATTTATCTTACAATAACAAAACTTCCCTTGGTTTGAAAATTTATATTGAACACCTTAATTATCTATTTATTTAGAAAATTAAAGTTCCCAACATTTTGGCGCTATTTCCGGGGAAGATAAATATAGATTCTTGTAAGCACATTAGTTTTCTTTTTTTAGGAATGAGTAGTTTGCATGAATCGAGGAACAAGAGGACATATCCCCCGAAATTCTAACCCTACAGGTGCCAGAGGACATGGAGGAAGGATTCATGCACTGGGAAGGCCAACCTTTGTTGATGATATTATAGCCAGAGAAAATTCTTCTTCGGGATCTATATTTCACCCTTCAAATCCTCCAAGAAGACATATTCCTCAGTCATCAAAACTACCCCATTTTGAAACATCGTTTTCATCAGGGGCTGAAGCTGAAGGATTGTCACCAACAAGTCAACACGCAACACTGGAGAATATTGAAGATCAAGGAAGTGTAGCTCGAAATAGGGAAAATCCAAAAGAAGTTGTTTATCAGATCAACAAACATATAGTCACTAAAGAGGAGTGAGACACTTTCCATATTGATTGGAGAGAAAAAGAAGGTATGGAAAATCAAGAAGATAATGAAGACAAGTTCCACCATGAGGATCCACTGAACAATGAAGATCAGTCAAATGGTGCAAATACTATCTCTACCCTAGTCTTTCCTATTACTAATGTTCCCACACAGGGGGTAACTCCTATGAAGAACATACCTTTGTCAGCCCTACCAAATTTCTAGGGATTATCTACTGAGGATCCAAATGAGTTTTTGTTTGAATTTGATATTCTGTGTAGAAGCTATGACTACACTACCACTGCATAGAATCTTAAATGATTTCTAGCTACATTGAAGGGTAATGCGTCAATATGGTTCATGAGCCTTGGAGGAGATAATATTTCAACATGGGGACAAATGAGGAAGCTTTTCCTGAACAAGTACCAAGACTACTGTCGAACGAGGGAATGAAGAGAGGAACTGTTCAAGATGTTGCGAAAGGAGGATGAGACCATTGAATATTTTGTGGAGTGACTCCAGTATAATCTACAAAGTTCTGGACATCCAGATGTGAGTAAGGACATTCTGAAAACTATTTTGCTAAAAGAAGTTAGAGATGTTTGTTTAGATATTCTTAATATGCTTGACAAGGGAGATATATCTAAGGAATCCTATGAAGACATTGTAGATATTTGTAAGAGATGATCCCGAGGATCTACAAGGTATAAGTCAGCTACCAGGGATACCACTTTTTCAAGGGTACATAAATCAGCCAATGGAAGGGCAACATGAGCAAAATGAGGTAATCTATTAGAAAATTTCAAAATAGAAATGATTAACTCTTTTGTTTCACAAATGGACACTCTGCAAGTCAAACATGAACAAGAAGAATCAGATCAGGAATTTTCCATTTTCTGTCTGAAATGCAGAAAGAAACATCCACTAAGGGAGTGCCCACTGAACAATGTCTAGGTATGTCTTTTTTCTGAATTAGATCATGCTACTGACTAATGTCCCTCCCTACCAAGTGTAAAAGAATAAATTAAGGAAACTAATGAGGAAGCAAAATTTGTCTATCTAATAACACATGGAAGACAATGGAAACCACGAGGTCAAGGTACAAACCCTCAATTATCTCTTGTAGCACTTAATTATTGGAATAATGCGAACAATCAACTTCAATATGGCCAGATGAATGCCCCCCCTCCAAATCAAATGCCACCTCCTTATCAGGATCCCAATGCATGGGTATCTATGCACCAAAAACATAATCATACTAGGAAATGGAACCCATATTGGAGAGTCACTCAAAAACAACTTACTTATCAAAACCCTCACCAACAAAACCCCTACCAAGAACAGTTCCAACCCTAGTACCAACAACAATAGCTGCAGTTACTTCCCAATGACCCACAGAACAATCCTCCATTATGGCCTCAGATGCCTGTGCAACCTAACCCAAATCCAAATATTAAGGTCATTCAGAATATTGATATATACAATGTCCCAACTCTTTATATTACCCCTATGCCTTGTGATGAGATAAAATTAAGATCGGGGAGAATAGTCATACCAATAATTGAAGATGATCCATCTTCAGAATCAGACAAGGAATTGGGGGAAAAAACATCTGTTGATACAGAGGAGACTGGCGAACCTATCATGGAATTAGTAGAACCCCCATTCCCTGAAATATTGGAAATTACCAAAACTGTGGAATTACCATCCTTCAATCTCTTCGGAGAGTTGCAAAATTTGCATGTTAAAATTCCACTATTGCAAGTGATTAAGGATGTCTCTATTTATGCGAAGAATGTGAGATACCTCTGTATCAAAAATCCTGGAAGGAAACGTAGGGACCCCCTGATAGTACATGTAGTGGGATAATTGTCTGAACTAATGTTAGGCAAAACCCCACCTATTAAATACAACAACCTAAGAAAACCTACAGTCATTGTCAAAATTGGAAAGACATTTATTCCCTATCTGTTAGTTGATTTAGGGGAAGCAATTAACATTATGAAAATAGAGACGACACAAATGTTGCAAATTAGAACGCAAGTCCAACCTACTCCTATTGTTTTAGAATTAGCTGATCATTCTACTATCAAACTAGAAGGAGTAATCGATGATCTTATTATTTCAGTTGATTCATGGGCGTATCCTGCTGATTTTGTCGTATTGCAACCTAAAACCCGTCTTGGGGGGCACCCTCTAATTATAGGAATACCATGGTTAGCTACAACTGATTCTTTCTAACACAAACCCCCAATCCTCAGATCAAGGTCCACACATAATCTTTCAATTTCGGCCCCTTAGAGTCTGACTGACTCTTCAATTTCCCTTTCAGGAAATTTATTCACATAACCAATTGAGTGTATGTCACATGTCCTTCTGAGTTATTCTCATGTGATCATTTCACTGGCATGAACTCCACGATCAACACCCAACAAACATTAGGAATTTCCTCTTTTCCTTTTGGGATACCGGATTTCGCGAGTTCGCAAATCCTGTTGTCGAGTGCCTTACCTCTTCGACCTCCGAAACCCGAAATACCAAATACTAGACCCTTCTCGCCACTAACTTCGGCTTTCCACTCTTCACGATTTTGGGAGTTTCAATGATCTAAAACTCTTTCTCTTGACTTGTGAAGTCTTGAAATCTAAATTGTTGAAATCCCGAAAGCCCACTATAAGTCCTGTCGCACTTCGCGACTTCGCGATTTCAAGTTCACTATTTCCCGCTACTTGTCATCAGTATTCCCGGTATGCTGAACCCCAAAATACTGAAATGCTACTATCTCACTTCCAAAGAGATCAACGACTATGATCCTCCCCTGATCCGACGACTGCCGTGATTTCACGTACCGGGAGTTCATGATGCTCGATATTGAACTCTCTACCTCCTCTACCTTATGGACCCTGAATTATTGAAATGCCGAAATGGTTTCCTTTCCCCTGGGATTTCACGAACCAGGAGTTAGAAACTCTCGATTCCAACTCACTGTCTCCTTGATATCCTGGATCCAGAAATGTCGAAATGACGAAACGCTCCTCTAAAGGTATTTCTCATTTCATGATTTCAAAGATTCTTATGTGGAGCACTCTTCTCCTTGTCAACAGGAATGTTGAAATGTGGATTCCTGAAATTCTTACCAATATCCTATTGCGACTTGTGATTTCGGGCTTTCCTCCCCCCTGTGTCTCGATCACTCGTCCTCAGGACCTCCGAAACCCCGAATTCCGAAGTTCCAAAATTTCAACCTCATCACTCTTCGCCCTTATACATTAAATTTTTTCGCGTTTCGGGGATTTGATCAACCAAAGGTTTTGTCCACACTTCGGACTTGTGACCTCCGAAATGCCGAAATGATATCGACAGTCCAATGATTGAAATCAATGGTCCACATTGAATCCTGTCTTTCAAAGGTGGATCTGTCCAACACTTAACTCCCCCCGCAACTTTCTTGGATCTTACGGTCCTCACTATTTCGGGAGTTCTCCTTAGAGAATTCTGACCATTCAGTTTCCTCCTCAAGAACCTCTAGCTCAAAATCGACTTTGTGATCCTTCTCTGGGACGTGACTTTTGTGCAACAACTTGAGCTTCTTGCTTCTTCTTGAATAATTCAAAGGCCCTAACCCTTTTGAGCTTTCTTCACAAACTTAGGTCTTCAAGGAGACTCCTGCACGCACTCCTTGCGACAATCCTTCAAATACTTCAACGTAATTGAACTCTCGACTCTGTTCACATTCTCTGCAACAACATTACTTCAATCTCGCAACCTTAGTTGATAAGTTCTAAGGTCTTGACCATCTTGCGCACACCTTGCACGACTTCTGTTCTTGTCTTGCAATTCTAATGGAATGAGAACAATGGTATCTCTCCTGAGCTTTCATAGATAAACTCTGAACCTTCATCAACGCACTCCTTGTGGACGTTTCTCTACACTTCTTGGAGGAAATTCTCTCAGGAAGAAAAACAATTGAAACTCATTCTCTTTCTCTTTTAGATTTTAAACATTCAACATTCAACATACATTCACACACAACATAATAAAAAATGCATGAAAGAGAGAGTAAGAAACTGTAAACAGAATATTCATCATGTATACACAGAAAACATCATAACACCATGAGTTTGAATCAAATCTTTATATATTAATTCAAGCTTTTGTACATGGGTTCTCCTCTAAAACTCTTCTTCTGCAACTCTCTTCTTCTCTATGCTAATGTGATTAATTAATCTAATTCTGATTGATACAATGATACAAATATGAGGGTGTCTATAGTCGTTTTCCCTCCTATTCCTAAAACTATCTAATCTGGAATTTAAATCTACCTACTTTCATTAACTGGGCATAAATGTCTTTTACATCAATAGATGAGAGAAGATTGCTCAAGATCCGTTTACAATCAATTATTCATAAATGAGCATATGCCTTCCTTAACTATTTCATTAATATCCCTTCCTTAGTATTTCAAAATATTTCAAAACATTTTCAACATGTGCAAAAATGCATTGTTCTCATCCTGACTGTCTTCCGCCTCCACACTCGCTTGTTGCTGGCAATGCTCGTGCATCATATTCCCTCACTTGAAAATTTTCATGGACTCCCATTCATGAGTTCTTGCACGATCTTTCCATGCTTCTAAATCTCTGCTTCATTCTCCCAACTAGCATCTTCAACTAGATGTCCCTTCCATTTGACCAAGTATTCAAAATACTCTTTTCTCCTGGTCCTCTTGTTGATTCTCTTGTAAAGTATACTTTCCATCTATGTATTTTCATCTACAGGAATTTGTTTAGACCAATGAACCTCTGTCTGTTCATTGTCTTCTCCTGCTTCTTCAGCTCTATAAGGGTACAAATTTGAGATGTTAAATATCAGTGAAATTTTGATCCCATCGAGTAATTTGACCTCATATGCATTTGCCCCAAATTTGTTTACGATCTTGCATGGTCCAATATTCTTCATTTTTCAGTTTGTTATATGTTCCCGTTGGGAACCTTTGTTTCCTCCGATGTGAAAGAATCAGATCACCAACTTCAAACTCAAGTTCTCACCTGTGTTGATCTCCTCTGCGTTTATACTCTTGACTCGAATTTTTCAAACATTCCCTCACTTGGCTGTGATGTTCCTTCATTGCCTCTTCAAAATCCTCTGGACTAACACTTCTAGTTTCATTCTGTTCTGAATCCTTCAATTCAAAAACTACCCTTGGATGTATTTCATACACAATTTGGAATGGACTCTACCCTGTGCTTATGTTGAGTCAATCATTGTAAGAAAATTCCTCCTGTGGTAGAATGTGATCCCACTGACTATGGTGTTCAGTCACTAGGCTCCTCAATAAATCTCCCAAGCTCCTGTTCACAAGTTCTGTTTGCCCATTCATATGAGGATGATAAGCTGAGCTAAATTACAAATTTTTCCCCATCTTCTTCCATAAAGTCCTCCAGAAATGTCCCACAAACTTGGTGTCTAAATACGAAACTATACTTCTTGGTAAGCCGTGAAGTCTGACAACTTGCTTGAAAAACAGGTTCACAATATGTGTTGCGTCGCTGGTTTTCTGACATGGTATAAAATGTGCCATTTTTGAAAATCTGTCTACCACCACAAAGATTGAATCAAATCCTCTCTGCGTTCTTGGCAGACCCAATATAAAATCCATGCTTACTACATCCCACGACCTTTCTGGTATGGGTAATGGCTGGTATAACCCTATGTTCTGCCTTTTTCCTTTTGTGTGCTGACAAATTCTACATATGTCCACAAATTTCTTAACATCTGTCCTCATTCCTGGCCAAAAATATGAGACATTCATTTTTGAGAATGTCTTATCATGACCGAAGTGTCCGACCAATCCTCCACTGTGTTTTTCTTTCAATAGATTCTCCCTCATGGAGCATTTTGGAATACATAACTAATTTCCCCTGAATAATAATCCATCCTAGATCATATATTCAGTCCATTGGCTTCTATCCCTGAGAATTGGATTCTCAGATGCCTCATACACCTCTTTAAAATATGGATCGTCTCTGTACATTTCTTTGAGATTATCAAAACCCAAAGTTTTGACTCTAAATTCCAGCATAAGCAGACATTTCCTGCTCAAAGCATCAACAACCTTGTTAGCAGTTCCAAAAATATGTTTAATTACAAAAGTAAAATAATGCATGTATTCAACCCATTTAACATGTCTTTGGTTCAACTTCTCCTGTTGAGTCACGAATTGTAAAGAATGATTATCGCTGTACAAAACAAACTCTTTAGGAACCAAATAATGCCTCCATTTCTTCAGCGCTTGTATGACTGCATAAAATTCTTTGTCATATGTTGAGTATTTGACCTTCGCTTCATTCAATTTCTCACTGAAGTATGCGATCATTCTGTCTTCTTGGCTCAAGACCGCTCCTATTGCAAACCCACTAGCGTCACACTTGACCTGAAATGTCTTACTAAAATTTGGCAACACCAAAATTGGTTGTTCAGTAATCTTTTTCTTCAGCAGGTTGAAACTTTTTTATGCTTCCTCTGTCCAATGAAAAGATTTGTGTCTTTTCTTCACTGTGTCCATCATTGGTGCACTAATTCCACTGAAATTTCGGATGAATTTCCTGTAAAAACTAGCTAAACCATGGAAGCTTCGAACCTCAAATACACTTTTCGGTGATGGCCAATTCTTAATCACTTCTACCCTATCCAGATCCATCTTCAACTCATTTGCAGAGATAACAAAACCCAAATAAATGAGTTATGTCCTCATAAATGTCAATTTCTTCACATTTATCAACAATTTCTCTTGCTGCAATCTCCTCATCACTGTAGCTATATGCTTCAAGTGTTCTGCTTCTGTTTTGCTGAAAATCAATATATCATCAAGATATACAATGATGAATTTCCCTATGAAATCCTTCAGGACTTCTTTCATCAATCTCATGAAAGTATTGGGCGCATTTGTGAACCAAATGGCATAACAAGCCATTCATACAACCCTTCATTCGTATTGAATGTTGTTTTCCATTCATCACCTTCTCTCATACGAATTTGATGATATCCACTTTTCAAATCAATCTTTGAAAAAAAATATTCTCCACTCAACCAATCATCAAATCATCCATCCTTGTAATGGAAATCTATATATGATGGTAATCTTGTTTATCTCCCTTGATTCTGTGCACATCCTCCAGCCTCCATCTTTCTTTGGGATGAGCACTATTGGAGCAACACATGGACTCAAGCTCTCTCTAATCAATCCTTTGTCCATCAAATCCTGGACATGTTTCTTGACCTCTTCATTCTCCTGCGACATCAATCTGTACGCTACTTTGTTTGGTAAACTAGCTCCAGGTATAAGATCGATGTTATGAATTATACTTCTGATCAGTGGCAACAAATGAGGTAGTTCGTCCACTACTATATCAACAAACTCTTCCAACAAATTCTGGATTTCCTCTGGTAAATCATCCACTCTTGTATTGGTTAAAACAATTCTATGCTTCTTGACCAAAATAAATTATGTATCTTCCTTCTTCTTAACCTCCTTAAGAAGTTCCTTCCCACTCTTGAGAAGTACAGTCT
>ML827090.1:28953-49371 GCA_009831015.1 Picea engelmannii | reverse complement strand
GATGACCTACCCTGATGTTGATCTTATAGAATTCTTTAGTGTACTCTTTCACTGTTATCAACTTCTGTCTCAAGTTATGCATCCTCCGAAACAGAGTGATTTGATAATCCTTGGGTATAGATTTGGCTTTCATCTTCGCAACCATTCTATCCTAACTTTTGATTTTTTGCTTGCCTTTACAGTGTCTGTCAGCCTGCAGTTCATCCCACCATAATGTTGCATGCCCTTTTAGTCTTGTGAAAAAATGTTTAACCTTTTTGTCTTCCTCAACATCCTCATAGTCAAAGTATTTATCTAGAGCTCTAATCTAGTCTATAAGCTCTTCAATGTCCAGGTTCCCCTCATACATGGGAATCTCCATTTTTTCCCTGGCACCTATCCTTGCAACAACCCTGAATAGGCATTCATCTACTGCATCCTCGACAGTGACTTCTTCTCCTTTGTTTCCATCTTCATTTTCACATTTAGCCTTGCTGATATCCCCAACGTTGACTGTGTGCCTCTGTGATGTCTTGATGGCATCAAGACTAGCACATAGTTCACGCATTTCCCTTTCCACTGCTAGATCAGGCATTGGTTTGTCTCTCCTTCTTAGTGGCATGGATGCAAATATTTTATCTTTTCTCTACTACAGAAAGAAAAGAACTCTTACTAAGATTTGATACCAAAACTGACGCAGACGCCCAATCCTCAGATCGAGGTCCACATGGGATCTTTCAATTTTGGCCCCTTAGAGTCTGACTGGCTCTTCAATTTCCCCTTTGGGAAATTTATTCACACACCCAAATGAGTGTATTTCATAGGTCCTTCTGAGTTATTCTCATGTGATATTTTCACTCGCATGAACTCCATGATCAACACCAAACTAACATTGGGACTTTCCCCTTTTCCTTTCGGGATACTGGATTTTGCGAGTTCATGAATCCCGTTGTCGAGTGCCTTACCTCTTCGACCTATGAAACCCGAAATACCAAATACTAGACCCTTCTCACCAGTGACTTTGGGTTTCCACTCTTCATGATTTAGGGATTTGTGATGATGTGCAACTCTGTCTCTTGACTCCCGGAGTCCCGGAATCTGAATTGCCGAAATCTCGAAAGCCCACTATAAGTCCTGTCGCACTTCGTGACTTCGGGATTTCCACTTCACTGTTTCCCATTACTTGTCATCAGTATTCCTGGTATGTCGAACCCCGAAATGCTGAAATGTTGCTATCTCACTTCCAAGGAGATCAATGGTTGTGATCCTCCCCTGATCCAACTATTGGCACGATTTCGCGTACCGGGAGTTCGTGATGCTCGGTCTCGAACTCTCTACCTCCTCTACCTTCCGGACCCCGAATTACCAAAATGCCGAAATGGTTTCCTTTCACCCGAGATTTCGCAAATCAGGAGTTTGAAATTCTCGATTCCAAATCACTGTCTCCTCGAGATCCCAGATCCAAAAATGCCAAAATGTTGAAATGATCCTCCAAAGGTATTTCGCGTTTTCTGATTTCAAAGATTCTTATGTGGAGCACTCTACTCCTTGTCAACAGGAATGTCAAAATATTGATTCCTGAAATTATTACCAATATCCTGCTGCGACTTGTGATTTTGGGCTTTCTTCCCCCCTTTGTCTCGATCACTCGTCCTCAGGACCTCCGAAACCCCGAATTATTAAGTTTCAAAAATATGACCTCGTCACTCTTCACCCTTATACATGAACTCTTTTCACGTTTCATGGATTTTATCAACCAAAGGTTTCATCCACACTTCGGACTTGTGACCCCCGAAATGTTGAAATGATCTCGACGGTCCAATGATCGAAATCAACGGTCCACGTTGAATCTTGCCTTTCGACAGTGGATTTGTCCAACGCTTAACTTCCCCTGCAACTTTCAAGGATCCTACGGTCCTCACTATTTCGGGAGTTCTCCTTGGATAATTCCAACCGTTTAGTGTCCTCCTCAAGAACATCTGGCTCAAAGTCGACTCTGCGATCCTTCTCTAGGATGTGACTTATGCGCAACAACTTGAGGTTCCTGCTTCCTCTTGAATAATTCAAAGACCCTAACCCTTCTAATATTTCTTTACAAACTCAGGTCTTCAAGGAGACTCCTACACGTACTCCTTGCAACAATCATTCAAATACTTCAGCGTACTTGAACTCCCGACTCTGTGCACTTTCTCTGCAACAACAATCCTTCAATCTCGCAACCTTAGTTGATAAGTTCTAAGGTCTCAACCAGCCTGCGCACACCTTGCACGGCTTCTGTGCTTGTCTTTCACTTCTACTGGAATGAGAATAATGGTATCTCTCCTAAGCTTTCAGAGATAAACTTTGAACCTTCGTCAATGCAGTCCTTGCAGGAAATTCTCTCAGGAAGAGAAACAATTGAAACTCATTCTCTTTCTCTTTAAGAATTTAAACATTCAATATGAAAACATGCATTGACACATAACATAATAACAAATGCATGACAAAGAGAGTAAGAAAATGTAAACAGACCATTCATCATGTATACACAGAAAACATAATAACACCATGAGTCTGAATCAAAGATTTATATATTAATTCAAGCTTCTGTACATGGGTTCTCCTCTACAACTCTTCTTCTACAACTCTCTTCTTCTCTATGCTAATGTGCTTAATTAATCTAATTCTTATTGATACAATGATACAAAGATGAGGGTGTCTATAGTCATTTTCCCTCTTGTTCCTAAAACTGTCTAATCTGGAATTTAAATCCACCTACTTTCATTAACTGGGCATAAATGTCTTTTACATCGACAGATGAGAGCTGATTGCTCAAGATATTTTTACAATCACTTATTTATAAATGCGCGTACACCTTCCTTTACTATTTCATTAATATTCCTTCCTTAGTCTTTCAAAATATTTCAAAACATTTTCAACATGTGCAAAAATGCGTTGCGCTCATCCCATCTCTCTTCCACCTCCACGCTCGCTTGCTGCTAGCAATGCTCCTGCATCACTTTCATTGGTTGTAGATCTAGTTCAATGACTATCGCCGATGGTTATGACACCAAGAAGCTTACCCTTTATCCTCATGCTACGCCTAGTGTGGAACCCACAAATTATTTTTGGATGGACCTTGAGGATGAAAGCGCTCTACCTATGTTACCGATATAAAAATCCCTGAGTCTCAAAGGTGAGACAGAGGATGAGCTAATCAATAGATTTATCAGTGACCCCTTCCTTGTTACCCAAAACACATATCATCGATTGAGTAGAATCTTTAACCCTACTGCCCAAGAAGGAGTGAGCCCGGAGATGTTCTCTGAAACTGTTGTAAATCAAGTTAATTCAGTTGTAATTGTAGATATTGAAACAACTGAATTATTTCCTAAAATCAGTTCTAAGAGCATTTTTGTAGAAATCAAACCTGGAAAAACCCTGAACATCAATTCTGATTTATCTTCTATTGAAACTCGTCGTTTGATGAAGTTATTGATTGAACATAAAGAAGAATTTTCCTGGGATTACATGGATATGTAAGGAATTTCCTCTAAACTATGCACCCACCATATATACATTAAGGAAAAATGTCAGCCCATTTGCAAACCCCAAAGGAGGATGCAGCCTAATATTAAGGAGACTGTTAAGGAAGAACTCCAGAAACTTCTAAATGTCATATTCATCTACCCTATATCAAACATCGAGTGGGGTTCACCGTTGGTTATTGTACCTAAAAATAATGGTAAATGGAGAGTGTGTGTGGACTATAGAGCCCTAAATAAGGCCACACAAAAGGATCATTTCCCTCTGCCATTTATTGATCAGGTTCTAGACAACCTATCTGGGAAAACGTTTTTCTCTTTCCTAGATGGATTTAGTGGCTATAACCAGATAAAAACTGCTCCATAGGACTAAGATAAGACCACCTTTACCATTCCTTTGGGTACATTTTCCTACAAGGTTCTCCCATTTGGCTTGTGTAATGAACTATCCAGTTTCCAGAGAGTTGTAATTGGTATTTTATCGGATATGGTGAATGACAATATCGAAATATTCATGGATGAATTTACACCTTATGGTACTAATTTCAATGAAGATTTAGTTAATCCAGAAAAAGTGATCAAAATATGTATACAGTCTAATATTTCTATAAGTACAAAAAAGTGTCATATGATGATGAGCGAAGGTGTGGTGCTGGGACACTTCATTTCTTATGCAGGAATTCAGGTAGACCCAGCCAAAATCCAGGTAATTTTGGACATTCCAACTCCATCAACTCAGAAGGAGGTAAGAAGATTTTTAGGGCATGTTGGATATTACAAGAGACTGATTAAAAAAAATTCCAAGCTTGCCTCTCCCTTATTTTTCCTATTAACAAAAGATGCTGCCTTTGGTTGGAATAATAAGTGCGAATTGTCTTTTGTAGATCTGAGACAGAAATTGTCCAAAGGTCCCATTTTGAGAGGGCCCAATTGGGCTCTACCATTTCACATTTCTTCAGATGCCTCAGACACTACAATTGGTGTAGTTCTAGGGAAACAAGAGGAAAAATATCCCTATGTTTTCTACTATATCAACAAGAACATGGCTCCTACTAAGTTAAATTATACAGTTATAGAAAGAGAATTCTTGGCAGTAGTTTATGCGATCAATAAATTTTGGCATTATATCACTAGTTATCCTACTTTTATTCATACTGATCATTCAAAAATTAAATATTTAATGAATAAACCTATTACTAATGCCCAAGGAACAAGATGGTTGTTATTACTATAAGAATTTGACATCACTATAGTAGATAGACTAAGAAAAGAAAATGTGGTTGTTGATTGTCTCTCAAGATTGAATATAAATGATGATAATTCACCTATAGATGATTCCTTTCTAAATGAACATTTTTTTTCATTATCTTCTCACTCACCTTGGTATGTAGAAATTGCTAATTATTTGGTTGTAGGGAAGGTACCTCCACATCTATCTCCCCAAGAAAGAAGGAAGATTGTTCATAAGAGTGCTCGATATTGTTGGATAGGGCGATATCTTTTCTACATAGGCCTGGATCAAGAAATCAGGAGATCTGTGAGAGATGATGAAGTTTATGGTATTCTTAAATCATGCCATGATGGCCCTTATGGGGTTCATTTTGATGATAAAAGGACTGGGCATAAAATTTTGAGGATGGGATATTTTTGGCCCACAATATTTCAAGATGCAGTGAAGTATGTCCAAGCCTATGACAGTTGCCAACGAATGGGTCAGCCAAATCATAGGGATGAGATGCCTCTCCAGCCTCAAGTGGTGTTAGAGCCTTTTGAGAGATGAGAGATAGATTTTGTAGGGCCCATTAACCCACCTTCTAATAAATAAGTCTGTATATTGGTCTGCACAGCTTACATGACCAAGTGGGTAGAGGAAAAATAACTCATTAGGGCCTCAAAAGAAGTCATCTTAGCATTCTTGTTTGAATATATCTTTGTTAGGTTTGGATTTCCCAAAGAGGGACCACCTTTCACATCACATAAGTTTGAATCCCTACTCAGTAAATATCATGTTTTGCATAAAACAACTTCTCCATACCATCCCCAAGGTAATGGGAAAGTGGAAAGTACAAACAAAGTCATAGAAGTTATTCTTACTAAGACAGTGAGGGAAAATCATAGGGATTGGTATGGCATATTGCATGAAGCTCTACAGGCTTATCAAACCACTTGGAGGAACACAACTGGTTTTTCTCCTTATGAACTGGTATATGGGAAGAGCCTTGTTTTTCCCATTGAGTTCAAGATCAAGACCCTAAGAACTGTATCAACAGTCAATCTAGACTTGACTATGGCACAAAAGGCCAGACTACAATAGCTAAATGAGCTAGATGAAAAGCATTTGGACATTATTAATCAAACCATAGTGATTCAACATCAAAGAACCAAGTGGCATGACTGAGTCATCAAAAAGAAGTTATTCAAAAAGGGAGATTGGGATCTGTTGTATGATTCGTGCTTTAAATAATTTCAGGGTAAGTTGCATACAAGATGGCTAGGACCTTACGAGGTAGACATTGTTTTTCCCAATGGGACAGTTAGGTTGATCACTATTGATGGATCCAATACATAGTTACTTGCAAATGGTCATCGCTTGTTCCTGTATCAGTCCACTTTCCAAGGAAAAATTTAAATCCAGATGTACAACTGATACAGATTATCAATTTTTAACGGGAAAAGAGCTTTCTCCTTCCCCTTCTGAACCTTAGAACTTTTTTCTTTCAACAAAAACTTGTATATAAATAAACTGTGCGAATTTGAATTTTTTTGTTTCATCTTTTTTAATTTTTATGTTTCTTTTCTAATAAAAATCTACTTAGAAGAGTATCAGGTAATTACTTGTGTGTAGATGGATTGATGAACAAAACGATAGATTACAACGAAAGGTGCCAAACAATTAGTTTTTTTGGAGTTTGAAAAACTTCCTAAAAACTAAGGAATTTTGTGTTCGGTCGGGTTACACGTTGTTACACCTCTTTCCAACAAAATGGTCATTTTACATGTTGTTATACCTTTTTCCTGACTATTTTGTCTTACATGTTGTTACACCTCTTTCCAACAAAATGGTCACTTTACATGTTGTTACACCATTGTCCCATCTATTTTGTCTTACATGCTATTACACTCTTTTTCGACAATTTGGCCGATTTACATGATGCTACACCTAATTCCACCATTATGACCAGTATACATATTGATACACCTACCACTATTATTCCTTTTCTCTATTTTACATGTCACTATTTTTTTCATTTATTCCATTTTTCCATGCTAATACTCCATTAATATTTCTTGCTCTGCTATCTTTCCATGCTGAAACACTATTGTTTTGTCATTTATACTGCTATCTTTTCCGCTCTCTCTATCATAAAATGTCGCTTCATCATTACTTGACTCCACATCCACACATTTCCAGTTGGTCGACCAAAGAAAGGACTCCACCTATGCTCTACTTTTCATATCATAATTTCTCACGTTCCAGAGGCATCTCTCATCATTATAGTTATTCCACGCAGATCAGATGGCAGTTGGATAGTGCATTTATTCCAACACTAAGGTTCGTGTGGTAATTTATGAGGTACGTTACTAATCCTACATGTCAAAGTGATGTATATATCGAAGAGAGCTTTAATGCTTACCTGTCAATTGTCCTAAATTTGTTAAACCATCAGCTAATCAGATTACTTGGGGGGAAAGGGAAGTCTAATCCGACACAAAATTAAAATCCCATTTTAAATTCACCCCCACCACCTTTCGACCACACTTATTTTTCACTAAGACACTATGTTATTTATGCAATCCACGTTCGAACTTGTTTTGTCTCTAGTTTTGGTGTTGGTCTCTCCTCCTTTGTGATTGTTATATTCTAAGGCGATGTCATGGGAGGATCAGTTGTGAGGTATGAGCCAAAAAATATGGATGCATTGTTGTTACACCCATATGTTTACCAAAAATTTCTACAGGCTGGATGGATTTCTTATTTTGAGAAACTATAGGGGTTTAATGAATTTGAGGTGTTGGAATTCATTCAGAATCTCATAGAAGAGTATTCAATGCTGCATAGGGTGAGGATTCCAGTGACAGAGGAAACTGTGGTTGTTGTGACAGGGTTTCCGACCACAGGAGAAAGGTGGTTTAGCAGAAAAGCACATTTTCTCGAAGCATAGAAGGGTTTTCCATGAACGATGAACAAGTTCAGAGAAAGGGCCAATATGTAGATGTAAGTTCCTTACCCATACCATGGGGGAGATTATCATAATTTATAAAAGGGTACATTACATGCGAGGGAAGATATCAAGTAGCTTATTTTTCTGATTTTATCCTACTGTCACATTTAAGACATTAGAAGCTAATAAAAATCTTTTATTACCTTCTTCATTCCTTGCATAATATGGCTCACTTTTTCAAGATATCAAAGCATCACATGAATTGTATTTCTAATCATAGATTGACAGGGTTTTTGATTCATAGAGGAATGGGAATTCTTAATGACCCATTACCTGAAGTGGAAGAAAAAATAAATTCTATGCCTATTGTTATGACCAAACTAGAAAAGCTAAACCCTATGCCTGCAATTGTGATTGAGCCAATAGTTGAAAACCCAATCCCTAGACCAAGTCATGAGCCTCAGCCCTTGGCTACAACAATAGTTGAAAACCCAATCCCTGGACCAAGTCATGAGCCTCAACCCTTGGCTGCAACAGTAGTTAAATCCCCTACTGTAGCTACCAGTACGTTGACTCAGAGAAGAAAAAACCAAACCAAAAGCAACTCTAACACCACTCAGAGAAGAAAACACAAAACTATAAGCAACTGTAACACCACTCAGAGAGGCATCGATAGAGTTAAACCAGAAGTAACTCAAAACCCTCATGTTCTTGAGATAGAGTGTCCTGATTTTGTTGATGCTCAGACCTTGCCATATTTTGACATCAATGATACAAACCTGATTGAGCGTATAATTGAATTTATGGAGGTACGTATAACAAGTTTTACCTTGTGAAAGGAATTTCAAGAAACCATTGTATCATTACAGACCGAATGTAAACAAGTTGCAGTAGAATCATCGGCTCCGCTTGATGATTCTGTGCATCACTCGTTGAGTGACAAAGTACAGATTATATAAAAACCCAACATAGCATATTTTCCTCCTTTTCTAGTTGTTGAAGAATGCCCTCCTTCTCCTAAAGAAAAGAAAAGGAAAAAACTTTTTTTTGTCTCTACGTTACCTAGGAGGAGAACTAGGTCAACAAGGTCTACTGAAGCAACAGTTGAATGGACAAATATGGAACAGGAAATACCCATTCTTCATCCATTATCCTCTGTTGTTAAAGAAGTTACTATTACACATGAACAAGTCCCTTCCCACAACATGATTGTGACACAAGAACTAGCCTCTTCCCAGAACTTAACTGTTACACAAGAACCAATAATGCCAAACATAGTTGTTACACAAGAACTAGTTGTCCAGGAAGAGATTGTCCCACAAGAACCAGTCATGCCAGAATTAGTTGTTACACAAGAACCGACTATCATTAGTGTATCTAACGCAAAAGAACAAGTTACATAAAATAGTGAGGATAATGACGATGTTCCACTTGCTCAACTGTTTTCTCAAATTGAGAAGAAGATATAGGGTACAAAAAATTCCAGGATTACTAAACTGATGAAAGAAAATGAAAGCCTCAAAGAAGAGTTGGATTCCCTAAAGAAAGAGTTGCAGGTTTCTCAACAGAAAAAACCAGAGGAATCAACTTTGGATATATTAGCACAAACAACAGCTATTATGAATGAAAATAGAGAGCACATGTGCTATGAATGTGCAAATATTTACTTTCAGGCAGGGTATAAAATAGTGAAAGTACCAGTCACTGGTCATGCTGAAGAACCAACCAATATCTCAGTCAAGACAAAATATGACCTTACTGCTCCACAAGAACCAGTAAGGCAGAAGAGATCTCAAGGTAATAGAGTAGTTGTTGGTTTACTAATAGATTTTACACAAGAACCTCTATTACACTTACAAGTTGTAACTCAAGCAACTCAAACTGATTCTATTCTTGAAGACAAAGAAAATCAGACAGATTTTTGAAACAACAGATGTTTGGGGTACACACATGTGATTTGATTTCTTTTTCCCATACTGGTACTTAGCAATTGGTCTTAGAAATTTGCACTGGAGGAGTCATTTCCCTGACTCAGATTCAGAGTAAGGATTGAATGTGGATTGCATGAGGACATGCAATGTCTTCAGTTGTGGGGCATGTTAGGATCCATAAATGTCCCTTTTTCACTATATCTTTTCCTCATTCAACCTTATCCTTTCTATGCTAAAATGCCCAATATCATGTTTTCTAAGACCTTTTTCCCAAGGTATGAATCATTGATCTTTATTTGGTATTCTTATTTACTTAACATGTTTTATTGGTAGCATTTCTCATATTTTCCCAATGAATGTTCAACTAATGATCAAAATGTGTAGATTAAATAAAACAATCCAAGTCTTGAAGAAGGATCGTTCTTGTTACGCCAGTTGTTACAGTTGTGCACCCATTTTGCATGTTGTTACATGACTACAACAGTTGCACACCTTTCTTCAAAGATGTTACAGATGTGCACCAGTCCTGCATGTTGTTACATGACTACAACAATTGTGAACCTTTATTTGAAGTTGTTACACCTGCTGCAATAGATGCCCACCAATCCTGGAAGCTGGTATATCATTCAAATCCGAATCCTGAAGACTAATCCTCAAGGCAGTTACACGTTTTGGCTCACACTGGTGATCAATATCAAGATCATTTCTAGATCTTGTAATGATGACAGATCTTTTAAATCATACGAACAGCTTGAGAATCTTCGATTCTCAAGGCTATTATGAGTCTGTTTCAACTGAATGACTCTGTCTTTAAATAACAGAGCTTTTGTAATCATTAGGGACGAATATTTGTTGTGAAATAGAGAAGTAAAGTGAAGCATTTTGTATCTAAACATTTTGGTGATTTAATAAAGAAGTGAATTGAGTTTCTCTAACTTACTATAGTCTTTTTGTGTGGATTTAGTCAAAAGGAAAGGGCCCACCTTCCTCACAGGCTCCTCTTTGTTGTGAGTTTTAGATTAACTACTTTGATTATTTACAGTTGTGTGATTTATCTGCTTATGCATTGCTAGAATACATTTGGTGTTACAGTTTACTCCCTTTATATTAATGTGCATTAGTTTGTCTCATGAGAATTAGAATCAATTGTTGTATACTGTTGGAGAATTTCTTTGAAAGATAATTCCTTTTCTGGATTAGATTAAATCTCTATTTTCAAGCAAAAGTAAACAAAAGTGTGAATTCCCTTTCTGCAATTAAGTAGGCCTCCTTTTAGTAATTAGCACATAACTTCTTTATTCAAGAGTAATATAGAAAATTAGAATAGATTAGATAATCCATGATTCTTATACACTCATCAATTTCTACTCCTAGAAATTATATTTCAATTATGCAAGTGTGACTTCAATTCAACAACAATAGATTAGAACTCCAGCTATGTCAGCAACTTGTGTTAGTGTTCATCTTTTCAATTCTGTTTCTTTTAGTGTTAATTTACCTTACTGCAATTTGATTAGTGTTTCTTTCATAATATAGCATAGACTGTGCACAATTATCTTACAATAACAAAACTTCCATGGGTTTGAAAATTTATATTGAACATCTTAATTATTTATTTATTTAGACAATTAAAGTGTCGAACAATTATAAATGACAACAATGAGTAATGAGTAAAAGTTGAATGTTAACTAATGAGTTTTTTGTAAGAGGGAAGTTTTGGGAAAAGAGCCCACACTCATTCACCCCCCCTCTAAGTGTGGTAGGTGTTTCCAATAGATACATCAAGGCCCTCCTTTGATGGATTTCATCCTGTCAACTCCAAATCATTATCCAGGTTTGAAATATAGAATCCAGTTAGTACCTTGGAACTTGCAGACAACAGTGGAAGATGTCCTTGCATTTCAGTAGTGGGTTTACATCATTGGCTCTTGTTGAATAAATATACGAGTGTTCGACATCAAATCATCTATTTACACTTGTTTGATTGTACTAGGAATCTTGGGCTTCATATTAATCATTGGTGTATTCCCTTATGTATTTTAATGGTCTACATCAATGAATGGTAATCAAACAATTTCTACCATGCTTGACCTCATCTCATTGATTTGCATGTTGTAGATTCCTACCATTGGGATTTGGGATGAATACCTTGGGTTGGGACCATTCATTACTTGATCACATTCCCTACCAGGTTGTGATGGAGTTATTCATGAGTAATTTAGAGATTTCTCTAGCATTGAGTGCTCTCACTGATTTGTATCATGTGACATAGATCCACATTTGTACTTAGTCATGGATATGCTCTCACTTGTGACATGGATCCTTATTTTATTATTACATGGACATGATCTAGTTACTTGTGTCATGCATGGATACATAACGTATTCTTTGGAATCTATTCTTAGTTTTTATTACCGAGCATGGGTATGCCCACCTCGAGGATGTTTTTATTATGCAGGACCGATGATGGTTTATTTCCAAGTTCCTTCACCCAAATATCTATGATTTTTTTCGTAAAGTATTTCAGCCATAAAAACCATCTTCTGAACTCAAACTTTAGGGCGCATCTATTATATAATTAGTTTCCACCTAATCACTTGTTGGGAATCATCTAGGGGTTAGCAGTTTGAACCATTGAATTATACCACTTTTCCCCTGAGTTTGCAGTATTTTTTTTCTTGGTCGTTGGTTTCTCTTTTATAGATCATCACCATAAAGTATTGGTTTGTCCTTTTCCTCTTGCAAAGGGAGACTAATAGCTCCCTGTAAGAATGTAGGGTGAAACTAGGTCTATTACTCCCTACTTAGGATTGATTTCATGACATGATATTAAACCATGAATTCTTCATGGTTCGACCTTGAGAATATTTTCATCTTTGGCATGGATATATTATCCAAAATACCCTCTGATATTATATATGATATCATATAAATAATGGGGGTCTCTCATGGGCTTAAGGGGGGAGAAAGTAGAAAGAAAACTTATTATGGAAGTTTGATTACAGAGCTTGGGAAAGGAAATTGGGAAAGGACTGCATCAACTTCTTTGTAAGGCATAATCCATTTGTTTATCAATATAATATGTATAATATGTTTCCCTCTACCTGGATGTGTATCTAATTTCCATGTTTCCTTCTGGAAAATTGATGTTTTCATGTGTTATGATACATTATTAGATCTATCATTGATTTAGACATGATTATTTTGATCTTGTGAAATATTTATGTGTCTCTAGCTATGTAGATTTAAGATGGTAAGAGTGAAGAGCATATTCCTTGAAGCTAATATCTAAAGAATCTGCAGGGACAGCCATTACATCATCAGGTAATCCTTCCATTCCATCTACTTGTAGATCATCTTCGTGTATGAATTAGATCTAGGAAAATCTAACGTTTACGTATCTGTTCTATCTTAGGTCAAGGAAAAGCCTAAGGGAGTTATCTCCTAGAAGGTTCATGTACCCTACAACAACAAAAAATCTGAAAACTCTAAATCGAAACAAAAAGGAAGAGGAAAAATGCATGTAGATCCAAAGAAGGAAGGTTATTCCAAACCCTTCAATAATTCCTCAGGTTCCAAAAGCGGCAAAATAAAGAAATGGAGGAAGTGTGGTTACTGCAATCATGGGAACCATCCAAAATATGCATGCATGAAGAAGTAAATTTATTAGATGACACAAATTCTTCATAAAGACAATCTCGACAACTTTATTACTTAGGCTAATAAAAAAAACTCAAAATATCAAGCCCTTAAGAAAGATTATCCTCATGCATTAGTAGTTTTAAATTCTTTTGTTGATGCCTGGATTGTAGATTCAGGTGCTTCCCATTACATGGAAAACACAAAGGATATTCTATATTCTATAACTACATGCATGAAGCCTCCTATCCTCATGGGGGATGACTATCTAGTCGAGGTCATCGGTAAAGAGAGTGTGGAACTAGAACATTAAAGCTTTGAGGAAGTTCTGGATGTTCCTCAAATTGCCGTGAATATTCTCTTAGTGTGTCATATTAAACACTCGGGATCAAGCTAAAAAAGTGGAGCTGTGTCCATATTCAAAATGCAAGAAAACTCCAAAATTGTTGTCGGGGAGGTAAATCATAAATGTCAGTTATGCACTTTTTCTAAGCTTATTGAACCTGATTCCTCTATACTAATTACACATTTTGATGATAGTAGTAGATTATGGAATGAGAGGTTTGGTCTCCTGAACTTCAGGTAGATGAAACAAATTATCAAAAAGAGGATGGTCATAGGGTTATCTAATATTGACTTTTTTGAAGGGGTTTGTGAAGGATATGTCCTTGGAAATAATCCTCAAGAGAAGTTAAAGAAGGGGAAGGCTCATAAGGCCTACTCTCCATTAGATTTGATTTACAATGATATCATGGGTCCATTTACACATCCATCCATCTACAAGGCAAGGTACATGCTCACATTTTTGGATGATTACTCACGTTATATTTGCTTATTTTTTCTCAGGAAGAATTCTGAGGTGTTTGAGAATCTAAAAGAGTTAAAGGAACCTTTTAAGACTTAATGAAGGAGAAATATCAATTCCCTCCATATAGACAATAGGGGAAAGTATGTCAAGAGAGATGTTCATAACATTTTTCTTAAGGCTGGGATAAAGTAGCATCACATAGTACCATATACCCCACAATAGAATGAGGTTGTTGAGAGGAAGAATAGATATCTCAAGAAGATAGCCTCTTCCATGTTTCATGCAAACTCATTTCCTCAAAATATTTCGGATGATACACTTAAATATTTGTGCCAACTACATCAATAATAGATACCCCAAAGATATGTTAAGGAAATGAATCCCTTTGAGGCTTGGAGAAACAAAAAACTAGAGGTCACCCACTTCTACGTCTTTAGATCATGAGCATGGGCTTGCATTCCCTCTAAGAAGAGGAAATAATAAGATACAAAGATCCACCCATGCATCATTATCACCTATCTTGATGGTGTGAAGGGATACACATTACTTGATCCCTTTATATACCAACTCATCATTGAGTTCATTGTCTAGTTCAAGGAAATTCCATTGCATGCTCCACATGAGATAGATGCAGATGATTTTGTACTTCCACTAGTTGTTAATGATTATTCCACACATTCATATCACACCATAGATTTGAATTAAAATACAAATTCAGAGGATGAAAAGGATACATATGCACAACCAGAGAATTTAGATGCAAATTCAATACGTGCATATGAGGAGCCAGAGCAGATTCCCAAGTTTTCATAGCCCACACTTCAGGATGCAAGAGACCTTGTTTGGGATCCAATGGATTCGAGGAGGACCATATCTCATTATGAGGATCCTCCTAATGTAATCACTACTACTAAACCCATGATGACCCTGCATTGTTATATGGTTCAATATTCAGACTCGCAAACCTATAGAGAGGATGTACAGAACCCCTTCTGGGAATCAACCATGCAGTAGGAGTGAAACTCTCTCCACGAGAACCATACTTGGGATCTAGTTCCACTTCTTTCATACAAGAATATTGTCAGACACAAATGATTCCATAGGACCAAAAGGGAAGAAAAAGGATAGTTGAGAAGACACAAGGAAAGACTTGTTTCCAAGGGATATTAGTAGATCTGTGGGATCAACTATGATGAGAATTTTTCTCTAGTAGAAAATTTGGATTCTATTAGGTTGGCCTTGCGATTTGAGCAAACAGGGGATGAAAAGTACATTAGATGGATGTGAATAATTATTTTCTTCACTGGGATCTCTCAGAGGATATTTATATGGAGAAACCACATGATTCATGCATAATTCATCTTTAGTGTGTCGAATAAAAAAGTTGTTCTATGGCCTTAACAAGGCTCCTAAATAATGGTACATAAATATGGAATCCTTGTTTCTCTCCAAGAATTGTTTTAGATGAAAATATGATCCAAATTTATACATTTTGAGGACCACTAACTCACTTCTGATCTTAGTTTTGTATGTGGACAATATTTTGATCACTGAGAACTCAGTTTCAGTGATTGCCTCGATTAAGAGCATTCTTCAGGAAACGTTTTTAATGAAATACATGGGTCCAATCCATGTATTTCTTGGTCTCATGATCAACCAATATGCTTTAGGAATCAAGCTATCTCCGGATAAGTAAGCTCAAGATCTCATGGAGAGATTCCACATGACAGACTACAAGTCTGCACCTACACCTTAAGGATGGTCGGGATACACCATTGATGGACAACACCTTGTATTGACAACATGTTGGGATCCTTCTATATATATCCCACAGCCAACCATATCTATCATATGTAGTATGAATAGTCTTTAGGCATGTAGCTCACCTTTTATGCTACTAACCTCTTTGTACATAACTCATACAGATGTTATATAGTCCACATGCATTTAAACAAATAAACACATTTAAGTTCAGAGTAAAACATATTCTCTATGGATATAATTAACAATACATAGCATTTCATAATAATTCATATACACAGCGTAAATCATGATAACATAAGCAACACAATCCTTCAAAACATGATTAAGGCATAATCAGATACTTATCTTTTAACAGTGGTAGATTCCACCAACCAAGTGTAGGCCTTCCACGAACCCCCCAGCCTTAGACCACACTACTCATCAGCTCAGCAGTGGGTCACCCCTGAGCTGGGACTAAGCTCCACCCCAAGGTAAGGAATCCTAGGCTAGGCTGAGGTTACAGGGAAAACAACACATAAAATCTGGAAGGATTTTTCCCAGGATGCCATCTTACGCCCACTACTATCAGAATCTCATTCCCCACATGCATGTTCCACCTGGGAGTATACACCTTCAAAAGCACAGTCCATCGATGCTAACCTCCCTCTATGGGTCTTGGAAACAGGCCGGATCAAGAAGTCTCAGAGCCTGAAGATGGTGTTGGACACTCTCTAGAAGAAACCTCTTCCAACAACATCCACCTCCCTCACCTAGAGAGAGATCAGACATAGGCTTAATCACAATTGGCACTGGCCATCAAGCCATGCACAGTCCAGCTCTGTGTGGTTACCATAGCTAACTGAAAATACAAACACAACCACTCAAACAGGCTCAACAATGGCTCGACGCCTCACAGTGATGGTTCACAGGAATGCGTGATGAGTAACTCCTGCAGGGGTCAACATAGACTCCACGAATCAGAATGGAGGGTGATACCGGCTCTTCAGAACAACACAGGATTTCCCACTGGTTCAACAATGGTAGAATGGTTTAGGGTATCAGCTTTGGAACAGAGCCTCCATGCATAGGTTCGATCAGTCGGACAGAGGATGTGCATGGACTATCAAAGACAATATGGGTTTATGACTCTCAGAACACACACAGTATTCTTGTAGAGGTTTGGTTGGTCGTACTGTTCAGTGCTAGTACATGCTTAGGTAGTCTAGTGGAATGGAGGAGGAACCCTTCTCACAGCTCACCCTGGCCATTTTATTCGCATGCGTCAGGGTTGACACTTGTCACCCATGAAACTGCATGCGTTCCACCAACACATGTATCCCTTGCATGTTCTCCCCTTAAGCCCCCAGTAAATGCACATGTCTTTTGGGATAATATTAAAATATTATTCCCAGGCTTAAGCCCCCTAGGCTTAGCCCCTAGGCTCAACACTTAGCCCCTTTTCCCACCTTCAACCCCTAATTCCTTGCCCACTCTGTGGATGCTCATTCACCCTTCACTCATTCATCATGGTCGGTCTACACCTGGTAGTGTTTATATTTTATTAATTGTTTTGCATGATTACATATACAACAACAGGCTCCTAGCCTTCAACACTTAGGCTCCCTGGCCTAACAACACATAATCCTCCATCTTATAAGAACTCAGCTCACCAGCTTATAAATCATAATTACAATTCCTTTCAGAACATAGTTTACTATGGGGCTCGGCCTTGGGGACAGTACAATTCCCCTCCCCTTATTTTTGCACTGTCCTCATTGCAACTTACACTGTCTCTGCAAGCCTTTCAAAATTTTCAAAAATATGCGGGTACTCTGCTCGCATAACCTCTTCATGATCCCATGTCACGTCCTCAGAACCGTACCAGGTCCACTGGACTTTTACAAGCTCTATAGCTCGATTTCAGAGTTGTTTTCTTTTCCTGTCCAATATGCGCACAGGATGCACTTTCAGGATACCTTCTGGTTCCACCTAAATGACATTCCAAGTGATAACATGATTATCATCAAGTACATATTTCTTAAGTAGTGAAACATGAAATAGATTATGTACAGTCCTAGATGTAGGTAATGCAAGCATGTATGCAACCAGCCCAATCCTTTCTAGGATCTCAAATGACCCACAAAATCTTGCTGCCAACTTGGTGCAACTTCCCAGCCTCAGGGAACTCCTGCTAGTTTTCACTTTCAAGAAAACATGGTCACCCACTTTGAATTCTCTATGGGTTCTGTTACTATCAGCGTAACTTTTCTTCCTGTCCTGGGCAACTTTTAGATTATGTTTAGTTCTTATCATTTGGTCTTCCATCTCTTTGAGTAGCTCAGGCCCAACTACTACTCTGTCAGCTGGATTATCCCAGCTCACTGGAGTGTTGCACTTTCTTCCATAAAGCGCTTTGAACGGGCTCATCTTCAATGATGCATGATACTCATTATTGTAGGCAAATTGTACCAAATGCAGGTAGTCTTCCCACGTTGATGGTTTATCCATCACATACATTCTCAGCATGTCTTCTATTACTCTATTTACTCTCTCTATCTGTCCATTAGACTTGGGATGATATGCTGTGCTTAAGTTCAGATTCGTTCCAAATCCTTTGAACAATCCTTTCCAGAAATTCAAAGTGAATTTCGGGTCTCTATCAGACACAATTGTCTTAGGAATTCCATGCAAGCATGCAACTTCTTTTAGGAAAATGTTAGCAACATCTGTTGCTCTGTGGGTGGTTTTCAGCGGAATAAAATGGGCAGCTTTAGTAAGCTTGTCCAACACCACCATGATTGAATCATGTTGCTTGCTTGTTCTGGGAAATCCTGTGATAAAATCCATTGCTACCACGTACCATTTCCATTCAAGAATAGGTAAAGGCTACAACAACCCTGCTGGGTGCCTGTGCTCAGCCTTAACCTTTTGGCACTCCATACATTTGGTGATGTATTCAGTGATTTCTTTCCTCAAACCCGACCAAAAATAATGGCCTTTGACTGCTGCCATAGTATTCTGATATCCAGGATGTCCAACATAAGCCACGTTATTCATCTCCTTTAGAATTGCCATCTTCAATTATCATACATTGGGTACATACACTCTATTTTTATATAGAAGTAAACCATCATCTCCCAAGTTGTAACCTTCCTTGGGCTATGGTTCTTCACACCGCTGTAGCTTTGCTACAAGACCTTTGTACTACAAATTAGTATTTGTAGCTTCCAAAATTTTGTCTTTCATCTCAATATGGTACATGCTAATGGTTGCAGCATGTAATTCGTGCACCTTTCTATTGAGTGCATCATCCACCTTATTGTCTTTCCCCTTGATATGCTTAATATCAAAGTCATATTCGCACAGAAACTCTAGCCATATGATTTTCCTGACATTTAAGGTCGACTGATCAAATAAATACTTCAGACCATTATGGTCTATCCTCAACTCAAATCTCTTTCCCATGAGGTAATCTCTCCATTTCCTCAAGGCATGAACGATTTCTGCCAACTCTAAATCATGAGTGGCATAATTATTCTCATGTTCCTTCAAATTTCGGGATTCATAACAAACTACAAATCCCTCTTGGCTGAGAACTCCTCCCAGCCCCTCCTTACATGCATCTGTGCACACTACGTAATCCTTGTTTGGATCTGCAATCTTCAGGATTGGAGCACTAGTTAGAAGCTGCTACAATCGTTGGAAGCTTCTCTCACATTCTTCAGTCCACTGGAACTTCTTCTCCTTCCTTTGCAAGGAAGTGATAGAATGAGCTATCTTTGAGAATCCGGCTATAAACCTCCTATAGTAGCCCGCCAGACCCATAAAAGATCTAACTTCTGCCACATTCCTTGGCGTTGGCCATTCTCGAATGGCCTCTACCTTTTTAGGACCCACAACGATCCCTTCTTCAGATATAATGTGTCCCAAGTAATGAATTTTCCTTTGATAAAATGAGCACTTGCTCAATTTTGCGTACAGATGGTGTTCTCTCAACACCTGTAGCACCATTCTTAGGTGTTGCTCATGTTCTTCCTCTATCTTGGAATAAACCAAGATGTCATCCAGGAAGACTATGAAAAACTTGTCCAAATAATCTCTGAACACTCCATTCATTAAGCACATGAAAACAACAGGCGCGTTGGACAACCCAAACGACACCACCGCGAATTCATAATGATCGTACCTTGTTCTAAAGGCGGTATTGTTGATGTCCTCATCCTTTATTCTCACTTGGTGATATCCTGATTGGAGATCTATTTTCGAAAATATTTCCGCATCCTTCAACTGATCAAAAAGATCATCAATCCTTGGCAGAGGATACTTGTTCTTGACAGTAACCTTATTCAATTGCTAAAAATCAATGCACAACCTCAATGTCCCATATTTCTTCTTCACGAATAGGACTGGGGCTCCCCAAGGTGACACACTGGGGTGAATGTAACATTTCTTTAGTAGCTCTTCGACCTGCAATTGCAACTCTTTCAGCTCTGGCATACTCATTCTATAAGGAGCTTTCGAAACTAGAGTTGCTCCAGGCATCAAATTTATAGAAAAATTGATGTCCCTCTTCGGAGGTAGTCCAAGTACCTCCTGAAATATGTCCTTGAATTCTTTGAGTACTTTGTGGT
>ML827090.1:0-16086 GCA_009831015.1 Picea engelmannii | reverse complement strand
ACATAACTACATTCCCATTGGGTACCTCCCTAGGTACCCCATATTACCTCCCTAGGTATACTACATCCTAATAACTCTCTCTATCAACCATTGACTAGCCAATCTTCCTTGTCTCTACAACTTCCACAACTCCTTTTGTTGTTCTCTATCACCACCATCTCTCCCAATATTGTTCCTCAATTGATTGGTCTTCCTTTTAGTTGTCTTCATCTAGTTCCACCACCATATTTCCACAATGTGAGCCCTTATCATAACTCATTTTTCTCTTGCATTATTCTCTTTACTATCCCCCATATATCAAAGAAAACTTCTTTGTATCAACTCGTGAACACTCCCATAAATCATATTCCCCTGAGTGCATGGGTTTAAGCTTCCATATAAACTAAAGGAACAAGAAAAATCCCTTCTTATACTAATAAAACCTTGATCCATAAAGGGATTTACTACAACATTCTTCCTCTATCTTCTTCTCTGAATAAATATTCTTCTTTTGAAATGGCTTGGTGATTCTCTATGGAAAAATCGATGATATAACCTTCCAAATTACTTTTAACCTAGAAGTCCACAACTCATGAGATATAATGATCTAACCGATGAAGATCTACAAGACCCTCAACTATATAGTTATATATATTTTTAACTTGATCTTTGTATTATGGGGCTTCTTCCAGCTGATCTAACCATTGAAATAACTCTTCAGGGAACTTGATCTAAAATATCATGTACTGATCACTAGAAGGATTTGAATAGAAAACAATATCCTTCACAAACGTAAAACTCTTATGTCGCAAATCGACCTCCTTCCTTATGAATGAATCACACTTACTTTCCCACCAGTTCTCAACCTCAAACTTCTACATCCAATGAGGCATCCTCTAAAAATTTCCTTTAAATTTAATTTTTAATGACATAACCATTTGTTGGTGTAAAATACAGATGAGTGTTCTCGTAAGTTACCAAAAAAGTCACCGATGTAGTCTAGTAATACTAGAGTATTCAACCTTCCACAAGGGAAGGAGGTCTCACCCAAAGTGTATCCAAGACTTGTTTGTTGAAGGGATTTAAAGAGAACGAAGCATTAGATAAATTTCCATACTAATCACATCCATATATTAAACATTAAAGTTCATTTGTGACAACAATCAGGTATTAAATAGATGAAGAGAAGTAGTTGTGCAACAGAAACATAGATTCATTCACAACATAACATATAAGAATAAAATAAAATTTTAGGGCTGCAAACCACTTAATTACATTAGCAACATCAGTATCAAAATCCCTCATACAACATAGATATCTAATAATTGTTCTCACACAGAAAGATCTAATTTCTTATACCCATTACAGACTCAAAACCTATCATGGATGTAACAACAACTCTAAAGGGGACCATGCAATATCTAGACATGATTGTAATAACCTTATCCCAAGCTAGAGAATTACGACAATGATAATGCAAATATAAATAGTTGCAATCCTTTGATCCAGATTTAGGAGCGGAACAAAATGATTAACAAACTGAATACAATAAACATAGAGATATGAATAATAACACATATATCCAGGGAACAATATCTTCTATTGAATAATGAAATAGGATGAAACTGTAAAACTGCAGAACTGAAAACACTTGCTCGAATGGTGGTAGCTATCTCTGAGAAGAGATGTGGTTGGTATGCACATTCATTGAGTAGAATCCATTACAATGAGGATCTAGAGGCCTTTTTTATATTACTCAGGAATTCAAAACCCTAGACATCCAAAAAACTAACCCTAGAAAGTGAAATGCCAAAAGTCATGTGGGCCCCTATGGGTAAGTTGGTGTAAGTTGGTACCTCAACTTCCTAGGGTCATAAATTTTTCATATGGTCTTTGTTTTAGGCGTGTGATAGCCCATTGGAAAGGTATTTCAGAGAAATACACATTATGTTGTCAAAATCTGAATTTGTCTACAGTTTGATTGTGGTGAGCCAAAAAAACAACGTTTAGGACCCCAAAATGGCTATGAAAGTACACCAAGATGTGTTGACATGAAAACATACAAAATAAGAGAGTTGCATTAGGAGATAGGAAATTCGTATTCACCTGGAGGATGTGTGGGGATTCATACATCTACATAAGTGTAGAACCCAAAATTACAAAGAAGTATAGAAGAACATGTTGAACAAAAACAAACAAGAGGAGCTAGTTGGAATAGGTGGGTGGCCACCAATATCCACCTAAATCAATCCCCCCCCCTTAGGAAGTAGTGGTATCCATTATGTTGAGTTCCCCCATCACATGAGAAAACCTCTGCTAGATTTGGCCCCGGGTGATCCACTTTCCTTGGTGTACGAGTTGTCCTCCCTTGACAACTTGATAAAGTTGGATGCTCTGCTGGCGAGTTCCCTTGACCTTCGTGTCCACTATATGATCAATCGATGCTTGTTCCATGCATTTAGGGTTGAGATATATTGGTTTCAGTTGTTGTTTGATATATGAAGGTTCTAATAATGGTGGAAAATATGGCCAAAGGAGGTCCACATTGAACAATGGATGCATGCCAAGGAAGGGTGGAGTGTTGAGCTCAAAATCATTTCTACCCATAGCCTTGGTGATAGTGTAAGGCCCATAACGAAGTGTGCAAAGCTTCTGATGGGGACCTATGAGACCCTCCTTTTGTAAATGTAACCAAACTTTGTCACCAACTTGAAACTAGTGTGGTACCATGTGTTGATCATGGAACTGCTTGTACGTAGCATTAGATTTCTGCAAAATCTCCTAGACCTTTTGGCGGATGTGTTGAATCCACTCAATGAATACGGTGTCTTTGTCGATCATATACTAATCATGGGACGAGTCTGTCTGTGCGGTGGCAAGAGGAAGTGAAACATCAATGGGTCCCAAAGGTTGGAATCCTAGACCCACCTGAAATGGACTATGGTTGGTGGAGTTATTGAAAGACCTGTTGTAACTTTTTTGAACATAGGGGAGACTCTTGTCCCATGTACGTACATTATTAGAATTGTACACGCGCAAGAGTTTCACAATAATATGATTGACGATCTCTGTTTGGTCGTCAGTTTGGGGGTGGATTTTGTGATCTTGGTTTCCAACAGAGACCAGAGACTCAACCAAGATGTGTTGAGGAACCTACTTTCCTGGTTGGAGATGATGGTTTGTGGTATCCCAAAGTGTACCCACACTCATTCAAAGAATATATTGGCAGTATCTGCCACTGTGATATTCTTCTTGCAGGAAGTGAGGATGGCCATCTTTGAAAACCAATCAATGACCATAAATACACAACAATTTCTTTGCTTGGTGGATGACAAGCTAGACATGTAATACATTGAGATGGATTCCCAAGGGCTCTCTAGAATATGAATAGGGGTGTATAAGCCTTACTTATAGATGGATGTCCTAGAAATGGCATAGGCAGTGAAATATCTGATATAATTTCTGACATCCTGTCGATGTTTTGGCCAATTAAAATGTTTCTGAAGAATGGCCATAGTTTTCTCTACACAAAAATATTTGCCCACTTGATTTTAGTGGGCTTACAAAATCAACTTTGCATGCTCTCTTGTAGGAAAATAGATATGGACCAGGTGGCATAAAGGTTTATCCTAAATGTGAAAATAGGCAACAGTTTTGCATGTACCCAAGAGTTGATCGGTGGTGGAAAATTCTGGATCTTGCTGATAAAGTTGGGGCCACTCAGATGCTTCATGTCCATAGGAATGGAGCACAGTGGTGAGTGTATCCAGAGGAGGCTGACTAAGGTAGTCAGCGACATGAATGGAGATTCATTTCTTATAATTGATGTTGATATGGAACTGCTATAGGTAGGTGGACCACTTCTAATGACAGTCATTCTGCAATTTCCCCTGTGTCTATATGAACTGCAAAGGCTTGTGATCAATGTGTATGATCGTCTCTTTTCCAAGAATGTAATTTTTCCATTGACAATAGGATTGTACAATGGAATACATTTTCTTGTCATAGGTGGGGTATTTTTGGACAATATCGGAGAGTGTCTCACTATGGTATGCCACTGGATGCCCGTGCTAAGTGAGAACTGCACCCACAACATAGTTAGATGCATCAATCTCAATCTTGAATGGTTGTTGTAGATCAGGAAAGGAGAGTATCGGAGTTGAGAACAAGTGATCCTTTAGATAATTGAATTATCGTTGATTCTCCTTCCCCCACACGAACTTGGCCCTACCACCACCCTTGGTCAGCTGGTTGAGGGCCCATGAAATATGGGAGAATCTCAACTCAAACCGTTAGTGGAAGTTGGCTAGAACCAAGAAGATATGAAGCTAGGTTAGTATGGTCAGGGCTATCCAATCAAATATGACTTGTATCTTAGTTGTATCAACATGTACCCCAGGCTCATCAATAATGTAGCCCAAGTATTGGACCTTGTTCATGCCAAAAGAGAATTTTTCCAAGTTGGCATATAGCTTGTGTTGTCGCAGAGTGCTCAAAACCTGTTGAATATCCTACATGTGGTCCTCCCACATTCTGCTGAAGATGAGGATGTCATCCAAATATACCACCACAAAGGATTTTGTGAAGGGTCTCAATACATCATCCATCAACCTCATGAAAGTGGTTGGTGCATTTGTTAAGACAAAGGGCAGGACTAGCCATTCGAAGAGACCTTATTTAGATTTGAAGGTTGTCTTTCATACATCAGTTAGTTCGATGGTAACCTGATGGCAGCCATAATTTAGGTCAATCTTGTTGAAGAACGTTTCCCCCTTGAGTTGGTCAAGAAGGCCATCAATTATGGGAATGGGGTATCGGTTCCTGACTGTGACTTTGTTTACAGCTTTGTAATCAATCCAAAGTCACCACGTCCCATCCTTCTTCTGCAACAGTACAATCGGGCTTTCAAAATGGGAGGATATAGGTTTGATGTGCCCTTTTTGAAGCAGAGCCCCCTTTACCCACATCTGCGAGTGAAAGAGGCAATCTCCTTTCTTTGGTTCTTCTAGTTCACTTTGTCGGATTTTGGTCGTAGTGACAGTGGCACTAGGTTCAACATCGATAATCCACTTCCCTCCTTTAGGATTTGATTCAGAATTACAATCATCCTCTGACTCATAAGCCTTCAGTTCGACCATGAGTGACTGTTTGGAGTGATATTCTTAGGTGTTGTTCCAATGGATTTTATTGTATTCACACCATTTTACCATGTCCTTCTTTGTCTTCTCATTTCCCTTCTTGTTTTATGGCTTGGTCTGGTTGTCTTGAGGGAGACCATATCAACTTGGTACCTTGTTGTGTTGTATGGGAATGCCTTTTCCCTACTTTGACTGTGCGGGGATTGCAGATCCAAACTCTTTCCTTTTCTGCTTAAATTTCTACCCGATCTTGACTTCATATCTATAAGCCATGCCCAATGAGGTGATGTCAAGAAACTCCATTTTTGCTTGACTGTATCTATGCAAAAAACCATGGTATTTGAGCACCAGATGAGACTCAGAGTCTTTGATACCCAATTTGGTGTGCAAGGTATGAAAAATATTGGTGAAATCTGGTACTGTCTTGTCCCTTTCTTAATGTAGGGTGGTCCATCTGGTGTATCGGTACTCATAGCTTCCAACATGTAGTATTTTTCTTTGATGGCATCCCAGAAGGAATCCCATGTAGGGGCCACCACAAACATTTCATATTCCTCTACTTCCCTTTGCTCAGAGTAAGTATCCCACCGGTCTTTAACATGGTGAATGGCCTTGAGGAGTGAAAAAGTGATCTTTTTCCTATCGAAAAAATTGTGGACCGAAAAATACCCTTCGAGTAGATTCAACCATTTATCTACAACATCTGCATTTATTATTCCTTCAAATAATGGAATATCAAAATTTACATGTACCTTGAAGGGGGTTGCATGGCCACTTTATGAAGATTCTTCTCCTGTGGGAAGTATTCGAAGGATCTACATGAAGTTTTCCATCATTTTGTTCCTTTTTCGTGTGAGGGATTCCTCGAGAAATTTTTTAAAAGGATATCATGCTCCATCATATTTATTTTTGTCCCCCATGGTTTGTTGTAGGGCTCAGGGCGATCAATCTTGCAATGGATCGATTGGTTCGAGTCCCAACTTCTTGTACCCAGATCTTGTCTGGGACATGCACAAATAAAAACAAATGAAGAGCATACCACTCTGATACCACTGATCCAAATTTAGGAGCAGAACGAACTGATTAAAAAAATGAATACAATAAACCCAAAGATATGAAGAATAACATAGATCTTCTATCGAATAATGAAATAGGATGAAACTATAAAACTATAGAACTGAAAACACTTGCTTGAATGGTGGCTGCTACATACATTTGTTGAGAAGAATCCATTACAAATAGGCTCCGGAGGCCTTTTTCATATTAGTCATGAATTCCAAAACCCTAGACATCCAAAAACCTAACCCTAGAAGTTGAAATGCCCAAAGTCATGTGGGCCCCTATGGGTAAGTTGGTGTAAGTTGGTACCTCAACTTCCCATGTTCATAACTTTTTCATACAATCTCCATTTTATGCGCGTGATAGCCCATTGAAAAGTTATTTCAAGTAACTACACATTCCACCATTACAATCTGACTTTGTCTACATTTTGACTGTGGCGAGCCAAAAAATAAACGTTTAGGGCCCCAAAATGGCCCTGGAAGTACAACAAGATGTGTTTACATGAAAAAATAAAAAATAAGACAGTTGGATTAAGAGAAAGGCCACTAGTATCCACCTAGAGGATGTGTGGGGATTCAGACAACCCCATAAGTTTAGAACCCACAATTAGAAAGAATTATAGAAGAACATGTTGAACAAAAACAAATAAGAAGAGCTAGTTGGAATAGTTGGGTGGCCACCAATATCCACCTGGATCATCCTCTCATTCTCTCCTTAACCCCTTAACACATTAGTATATTAACCCTTTTCCCATTACATTGCCTTCTTATTTATACTTTTCATGTCTAGATCGAATCCTCTCTTTTCCAATGTCCATATTCCTTCTTTCTCCCATGGTATTGTTTATTTCGTCGTCTTCCAATTGGCATGTGATTCTTTTGAATTTTTATTCTTGTTTTAAACTTACAGGTGGCCTGTGACACTTTTGAATGTTTCCACTACTTCTAGGCTTCCATATGGCTCGTGATTCTTTACCAAAAAACAAGACATTTACAAAACGAAGGGCCCAACACATGGGTTTTGTCAGAGAATATTTTTCTTTGTTGGATCCTTGTTTGTTTCCTTGAATTCTCATTGGGGATGAATATCTTATATATATCACCAAGAATTTTTTTTTGATGTTGGCACTAGTACTTTTAAGGATGTACTCGGTGTGACTAATCTATCAACAAAACTTCTCTCCATCTATCATATTGTCCATGATGGAAGAAATTTAAGTTCAATCTATACTCCAACATCATTAGGGATATTGAATATAATGAACTTCTTGCAGTTGGTAGGGATGATCATGAGTATCACTTGTATGATTTATATCATTTTGTACCTAATTCTCATTCTACTATACCCACCCATTGAAATTGTGTGAGAAATCTATGGTATGAGTGGTTTAACCATCACAACTTCTTCTATATTCAACATATTAGCACAAATGATATGGTTGTAGGAATTACTCAAATCAGTTTCTTGGATGGATCTTGCTCCACTTGTTCCTTGGGAAAGCATCCTAAGGACATGTTCGAAAAAGGGAAGGCTTGGCGGGATTCATAAGTCCTTGAATTGGTTCACATTGATTTGGTAGGTACATTTCCATCCTTGTATTTCAACAACACTTTCTACTTGCTAACTTTTCTTGATGAATTTTCTATGTTGGCATGTTTACAGGTAGAGTGTGCTTCTCATTTATGGAAGCATCGATGTTGGCAGGTTTATAGGCAGCGTGTGCATAACAAGAACATCAACAAAGACACATAATTTTTACAGGCAGAGTGTGCATGGCAAGAACAACAACAAAGACACATAATTTTTACAGGCAGAGTGTGCATGGCAAGAACAACAACAAAGACACAGAAGAGCAAGCTCGAGAAGCTCAAGAGGAATAGCGCAAAGTTGCACGCAGAGCACAAGTGTGTGCCAGGACCATTACTAAAGATCAAGAGATGTATTATTCTCAGAAATGCAGACGAGACCCAAATTCATCAGAAATCGTAGAACCTTTGACACTTATAAATTATTCCAAGTCAATAGGATGCATAAGCTCAAGAGGAGGAGAGACAATGTTTATTGGATCACCAATCTTGAATACCCGATGGCCATCAGATCAGAGTCCAAACAAGAGGAGCGCACAGAGGAGGATATTATACCTTAGTCATCGGATCAGAGCATGAAGGACTAGAAACCATTGCATCCAGTATAACTATGAAGAGGATAATGACCAAGAGCCATCCTCCAACTCTATGAAATACAAAGTTGTAAAACGATTTGGGTCATTGGATCCAGAGGACACATGGAAAGAGATCAACATTTCACTGACTCGTGAGCTAGAGAAGTCAAAGGTGAGAGTTGTAGTAACTCACGATATGAGAAGTCGTGAAATGATCTGGGTCAATGGATCCAGAGGACACATGGTGAGAGATCAACATTTCATTGACTCACGAGCTATAGAAGTCAAAGGTGAGAGTTGTAGGAACTCACGATATGAGAAGTTGTGAAATGATCTGGGTCATTGAATCACTGAGAAATCTTGAACGTTGATCTGATATGAAGAATTTCAGAGTTTCATGAGTTGGGAGTTTTGAGGAAACTCACAACAAGAAATCACAAAATGCGAAATCACGATTTGATTGCATCCGTCGATCAAAGGGAAAGATATCAATCGTTTATCTGATATGAAGAGTTTTGGAATTTCATGAGTTAGGAGATTCAAGGAAACTCACATCAGAATATGGAGAAGTACCCTAGTGCTTGGCCCCAGGTCACATGAAAGAAAGGGGATTATTTAGAAAAGATAACACCCACTGTGAATTTTTTCTCAAGAAGGGAAAAAGTGCCAAAGGCATGAGTGCATGGAGGTTCTTTGAGAAACTGCCAGAGATGGAGTGATGGTAACTGCAGAAAATGAATGATTGCATCTACCAGAGAATTCAAAGAATCTCAATGTGATCTCCAGAGGAGATGAAAGGTATCGAGGAAAATGCCAGCAGAATGAATACTCATCATAGAGAGAATTTACAGATGGGAAAGTGTTGAAGTCTCTTTTTATATTTTTGTGTTATATCTCTTCTCTCATTTCATGCCTAAAATAATTTGTATCAGAAGTAGACTCAGGTGTATCTAGAATGTTGGACAACCGAGCGATGGGGGGGGGTTGAATTAGTTGTTATTGTGCTTAAACAATTATGCCCATTTTAAACTCTTTACAGAACACTCAATCACAATAAAAATAATGCATACATGTCAGCAATAGTGAAATACTTCAACTACATATGTAGTATATAAAAAGAGGCACACATATAAAGTAAAATACAATTTCTATTAATGAGCAAAATGTACAAAAAAGTAGAAATACAAAGTGAAAGACTCACTAGAATGGTGGCAACTTATCTCTGACAAGAGATGTGATGGATACTCACATTTACAAGAATATGATTGTTACAATGAGACTCTGAAGGATTTTTTAACATTAATAAAATCTAAAAATCCTAACCCTGGAAGATGAAAAGCCAACAGTTTTGTGGATCTTGTTTTGGGTAGTTTGGTGTATCAACCTCTCGGGGGCGTAACTTTGGCATAAGATCTTTGTTTGGGGTGCACGATAGCTCATTGGAAATGTATTGATGAGAAGATTCATTTTTGGGGCTCAATCGCAACCATTGGCTATCACTAAGGTGCCCGATCATGAAAAAGCGTCATTTAGGCCTTCAAAATGCCCTCAGAAGTTTAGAAACCGAAAACCTGCTAAAAATAATAAGTTTCCAACAAACTGTTTTGAGCCAGTTGGAAGAGGTGGGTGGCCATCGATATCCACCTAGATCAATCCTCCCTCCTTAGGAAGAAATGGCATTCATTGCGTTGATTTATTGGGGGAGAGGGGAAACCGCTTGCTAAATATGAACCTTGGTGAGATGGTTGCCTCACTAGAGAAGTTGCGTTGCTTAGTTTGTTGGAGGTTGTTGAGAACCCGATGAGATGAATGTGTGCAGAAGGAATCTTTGTGCTTTTATTCAATATTTTTGAACTCCTTCTGCTGTATAGAAGGTTCTTGGATTGAGGTTGCAGTGGTTGTAGTGTCCTTTTGTTCACCTTTTGAACATATTGTGAAGAAGCTGAATTTTGTAGTATGATATATTACCTTGCATAATTGTTTAGGTGGGATAGTAGTAGGAAATACCTATGGTATCCTATAGAGATGATTCCCTAGAGTAACAATGAAACTATGGTGTCGAGAATCATAAATAGCATGGCACTTCCACATATATGGAGGGCCCAAAAGAACATCACAAAAATCCAATGGGGAAACATCACATAACACCTCATCCTTGAGGGGATGGATGCCATATGACAATCGACACTAATGGATGGCACAGAGATATCGTCTCTGGTGAATCCACCAGATGTTGTATGGCTATGGGTGTGGTTTGGTTGACAATGCAAATTGCTTGACAACCTCTGATGAGATGATGTTGTTTTGGCTTCCACTATCAATAATGAAATAATGGGGTCCCCTTCACCCACATTTTTTAATGAAAGAGGTGCTCCCATTCTTCAGGATTTGTTGTTTGTTCTGTTTTAATTGTTTTGGTTGTGATAGTAGCAGTGGGGTCTGGATTGATGATTTGTATTCTCCCATTATTTTCTGAATCATATTATCAATCAATGTTCAACTTCTTTTCTTTGTTTTTGACCACTAATGATTGTTTTGAGCCACATTCATCAGTGTCGAGCTATGGTATTTTTCAAAAATCACAACACTTTCTGGTGTACTTCTTCGTCTTCCTGTGACCCTTATTTTTCTATGGCTTGGAATGGTTTTCAGAAGCCTATTTGTTAGGGTCGTCTTTATCATACTTTGGTTTTTCAAATTTGCAAACTCAAACTCCCATTTGTTTTGGTTCCTAAATGTATGCTCAGTTTTGACATTATATTGATAGGAATCTCCTAGTTATGAGATGTTCAGGAAATCCATTTTAGTTTGGATGTACCTATGCAGAGCTCCATGGTATTTCAGAACTAGATGTCACTTAGAGTATTTTATACCCATCTTGGTGCATAAGGTATGGAAATTATTTATGAACTCCATAACTATTTAGCCTCTCTCTTTCCATAGTGTGGTCCATCTCATGTTATGGTTGTCATAGTTACCAATAGGGTAATATTGTTCCTTGACCACATCCCAAAAAAATTGACCCCATATATTCTAGACTCCTCTATGGAAATTTTTTCCCAATAAGTTTCCCACCAATGTTTTACATGGGGGATAGGCTTAAGGAGTGCAAAGGTGATCTTTTCCCTGTAAGAAAAATTGTGAACAAAGAAATAACCTTCTAGCAGATTTAACCATTTTTCTAGGAAATTAACATCTATCTGACCTTCAAATAGGGGAATATCAAAATTGACTTGTACCTTGAAATGAGAGGTGCTTCCAAAGTTTCCAATTGATGAATACATTCCTTTTATTATCAACAAGCATTGAAGGATTTGTTAACAATTCTCCATCATTTCATCCCTCTGTCATGTGAGAGCTTGCTCAAGCAACCTATTGATAGAATATTTTTCTCTGGTATTTTTATTTTCTTCTACCATAGAGGGTTTATTTGGAGTGCGAGAGGGATTGTCCTCAATACAGACAAGATCAAGACCCAAATTGCTATACTCGGACCTCGTCGGGGACATGCACTGAAAAACGATCAAGAGAAACCTGCTCTGATACCACTGATCCAAATTATTTTTGTCACGAAATGAGAGCAAAGATATAACATAGAAATACACAAATATATTGAAAAATATCCAATAATATAAAAAATGTACATAAAATATATAACAAGAGGCACATATATACAATAATACACAATTTCTATTAATGATGGAAATGTACAAAATTGTAGAAATATAAAGTGGCAAACTCGCTAGAATGGTCGCAACTTATCTATGAAAAGAGATGTGATGACTAATCACATTCATAAGAAGATTATTTTTACAATGAGGCTCTAAAGTTATTTAAAGAACAAATAAAATAAAAACCCCTAAACTTGAAAGTTGAAAATTCAACAGTTTTGTGGACCTTGTTTTGGGTAGTTTGGTGTATCAACTTCTCGAGGGATTAACTTTGGAATACGATCTCCATTTTGTGCGCATGATAGCTCGTTGGAAAGGTATAAACAAGGAGATTCATTTTTTTTATCAATCGAAAATTTTGGCTAACATTGAGGTTACCAATCTTGAAACAAGCATCATTTAGGCCCTCAAAATGGCCTAGGAAGTTTAGAAACCGAAAACCTGCTAAAAATAGTAAGTTTCAAACAAGTTGTTTTGAGCCAGTTGGAATGGGTGGGTGGCCACCGATATTCACTTGGATTAAATTTATTCAAGAAAAAGGAGAATATTTTGAAATATTCCAGGAGTTTAAGGCTTTCATAGAGAAACAATATGGGAAGCACATCAAAATTCTCCATACAAACAATGGTAGAGAATATGTGAACAACCTCTTTCAACAAATTTTCACTCTTGAATGGATATATATTAAACATATTGTCACCTATACACCTCAACAAAATGGTGTGGTAGAGAAGATAAGTAGGTCCTTGCAATATATGGGTGGCGGCATGATCCACGCATGCTCCCTTGCACCTAAGTATTGGAAAGAAGTTATCAACTGTGTTTCTAAAATTCCAATCAAATTTCCTTATAAGGAATCAAAGGATGTATCTCACTTTGAAGCTTGGTGTGGTGGGACACATGTTTTCTAAGGGAAACAAATCGATTCATTATAAGTGGATATATTAGTTGACAAGTTCAAAGCATGACTCATGGCTAAATGTTTTTGTCAGGGTCAACACTGAGACATTTTCACCCTTTTCCAAAATGAAATCGATTCATCCTTTTCCACAAATAAAGGTTGGGTTGTACATCAGATGGATGTGAAGAGTGAATTTCTTCATGGGGATGTACCTAAGGAGATTTACGTGGAGTAACCACAAGTATTTTTTGGGGATTCCTCATTGGTTTGCATATTTTGAAAGTCTCTCTATGGTATCAAACAGGAAACATGGGCTTGGTATGACGAGATGTAATCATTTCCTCTCTCAGTTGGGTTCTCTAGATGCCAATCAGGTCCAAATGTCTACATATAGAGACAAGAGGATTCTCTTATCTTCTTTTTTCTCAATGTTGATGACTTGATTTCCATTGCGAGCAAGGATAATTTCAAGGATGTAAATTTATATTAAAATGTAGAAACACGGGATAGTCTTAATAGGCAAAAGGTAGAATGTTTGGAGATAGTTTTGTAAAAGGGTAAAATCATGAAGATGGGTAACACATTTGTGAGAATTAGAACTCCAAAATTCCTAGCGACATTTTTTCTGCCGAAAAAAAGTCGCTAGGAATTTTTTTGGCCAAAAAATTGCACGTCAAATTGAGCGACACCCTGACGACACCATCAAAATTCGTGTACAATATTTTTTGGATGATTTTTTTTCTTGCGGTAATCATATTTTGGTGGAAATAATTTTATGTGGAATGGTTTGTTTTTAATGGATTTCGTTAAAAGCTAGGTTTCTACCAAAAGAATATTTCGTTCGAAAACCTGGAAATGGGATTGTTTGCAGGAAACTAAAAATTATCTCTAGCTTACTTGATAATTGAAGCTAGCAGACTCCTAAAAATATTCAGAATTTAGTTTCAGAATTGATATCAACATTTTAAAAATTGAATCTAATTTCATTGGATATAATTTCTTTCATTTTCATTGTTTTTATCTAATTTTATTTAATTTTATAAAAAAATCACTGCATAATATTTTTAGGTGAGGTTATCATTTAGTGAAATGAAAAATCCATATCTCTAAAAATACAGAGTGGAAAATTATGGAAAATTTACATTCATAATGCTTAAACTGATCTCTTCAAAAGGGTATTTTTATATTTTACTTCTAAGTAAAAATAAAGATAGCTACATGGTGGGGGAAAACATGTATTTAAAATTTGTAACTTTTTTAGATTGGTCAACTTCAAAATTTTTTAGAAATTATAATATTCATCCATTAGATTCAAAACTATAGTCATAAAAAATAGAGTCTATGTAGATTGTTGCAACATATTTCATTTGTCAAAAATAAAAGTTTAATAATGGATACACTTTTGGGGGAAAAACTAACTCATTATCTTTCCCTTCATTTTTAAGGAACATACGGTCAAACAATTACTAAATTGACATATCAAATCTCAATAAAAAAAATTGAAAAATAGTCAATAGAAATCTAACATAACTCTTCACAAGTTTTCCTTTTACAGTAAAGTAAAATTCTAAATAAAAAAAATATATATTTTTTTACTAGAAGTTGAAGAACCTATTAAAATAAAATAAACATTCTCATAAAACAAACAAAAGTGTTACCCATGTTTATGATTTTACCCAAAAGTATTCAAATTTATAAGGATTTTGTATATTTTCTATAACATTTTTGTGATTTTTAAGGCAAAATAATTTTATTCTATGAAATTTGGATGAATTGTTTTAAAAAAAATGGAAATTGGCGAATATTTTTTGGGGCAAAACCATGGAAAATTATCCCATTGGAAAATTTTATCCCCTAAAATCATTTATGAATGTGAGAACCTCATCCATCATTGCAAGCATTAAAATATCTTTGTATGACATGTTTTCCATGACTGACTTAGGTCTCTTACACTATTTTGTCAGGATTGATATCACTTAGTCCTCTTCTAGGATTTCTCTTGCGTAAACCAAGTATGTTATTGATATTCTAGATTGTTTTCACTTGGTTGATTGTTAATCCTACACTAAATCCCTTTCTATATGGATTCAAGCTTGAGGTGAACTGTTCCACACCACTAGTTCATTTCACTTTGCATCATCATATTGTTGGAAGCCTAATCTACTTGACTCATACTAACAATGATATTTCATTTGCAATTAGCATTGTTTCACACTTCATGACGAAGTTAGATGAGCTTCACTAGAAGACTACCAAACATATTCTACACTATATACAAGGCACTCACGATTATCAGATTCACTATCCAGTGGGCACAACTTTAGATTTAATTGGATACATAGATTCTAATTGGGATAGTGATATTGATGATGGAAAATATACATTTGGCTACTGTTTTCACCTTGGTTTTGATCCCATTATTTTTAGAGTAAGAAGCAACATGCCATTTCTCTTTCTTTGAATAAGTTTAAGTATAGATGCATTGTTAATGCCGCCATTAAGGATATTAAGATTCAAAATATACTCATTAAACATGGAATCACTTTTTAGAATCCATTAGTCATCTACTGTGACAACCAAATAATCATCCATATCTCGAAGATCCCAGTTCATCATCAGTGTAGTACACAAATAAATATCCAAATGTGTTTTCTCAAGGAGTTGAATCAGGAATACGTCATTGATTTGCGTTATTGTCCTATAATAGAACATGTTGCAAACGTCTTCACCAAACCCTTCATTCAAATCAAGTATTCCCCTCTTTGGTCTCTCTTGGGGGTGCGAGACATTTCTTTTGAGGGGGTCACTTATCCCTTCTTGTGTCATCCTCCCATGGGGGGGGGAGAATTTTTCCACTATGTTTTCTCCTTGCTTTTTTATTTGAGGGGATATCGTGTACATGGGTACCTAATCAGATCTTGTAGTTGGGACCCATCTTTGCATATTTGTTTACATCCCCCCCTAAGTTTCACTTAAGTGGGGGTGTTAGTGTGAATAGGGTTATTTAGCTATCTAGTTATTTCTTAGTTAGTTATTTGCTTTAGCTATGTTCATACTAAGTCAATTTTACTTAAGGATTTTTTCACTTTATGCCATATTGATTGTATTTATAGTCTCTTGGGTGGTAAATCATATATATACTCACCCACCGCTCTCATATGGGCATCTCATTTT
>ML827089.1:90742-107512 GCA_009831015.1 Picea engelmannii | reverse complement strand
TCACAAACACCTGGAAAAGATTCTCCCTTTCCTTCTTGAAGAAAAAATATCCCTTATCCGAAACATCGAGACACATATCGGGCGCAGGCCTTCTTTTGTCGTGCATTGAGACTTACGTGTATCAAAATGCTGCAATCACAGATACTGATTCTGATTCTGAGAGTGATATTGGTTTTGAGATTGTCTCCAATCCTCTTACGGGAACGTCGTTAGAACTTCCCGATTCTGATTCTGAGAGTGATATTGGTGGTTTTGAGATTGTCTCCAATCCTCTTAGGAGAACGTCGTTAGAACTTCCCGATTCTGATTTTGAGAGTGATATTGGTTTTGAGGTTGTCTCCAATCCTCTTACGGGAACGTCGTTAGAACTTCCCACCATAAACGATTGTAATATTATTGTACGCGTCGTTGGTACTAATGAGGATGGCCACAATGGAGAGACATATACAGTGATAGCGGTGGTAATGGCATGGAACGAAGAAGGCAAAAGTCTATATAGAGTAGAAATCTATGATTCGTGTTTGAAGTCGTGGAGTACAGCGGGACATATTTCACAGAATTTCCATTTATCGTCGTACATGTAGTCATGGACTTGTGAGGAAAATTTGTAAAGATCAGGGATCTAAAACTCATGTCAGCTACAAAAACCCAGATGCTTGGATTCCATATTCCCAATAGGACAAGATAGATTGGATGACACGTTGGAAGTCATGTCGGGTTATGGTGACATGCTCGATTTACAACAGAGAAGATAGGTCACCGATACTTGGAAGAACAAATGGAAGGTTCTGGATGAGACACGTCAGCTTAGGGCTCCAGACACTGAGCGTGAAGTTTCGAATCCGAGATCTCTGAAAATGAAGATTGTTGAAACATAATGAATTCTGAATGATTGATGAAGTTTCACATGTTGGAGATGATTCAATATAATCTATTTATTTCAGGATGTTAAAAGTTCCTGTAAGTGTAGGATATCTCCCAATTCCTATGATCTCACAAGATTTCATGGAATTCTCAATCAAAGGAACATTAAGTCCCGATGATGCAACTAGATTGGGTCGACAAAATGACAACTAGTCAATTGTGATAACATTCCCTTGATGAGGAAAGAAAATGACTCAAAAGAACAAAGAGACTATAGTTGTCATAGCACATGACCAACTACATCCTAAGATGAGGTTGTAGTTGAGTGGAGCATCGACCTCTACAAAACAGTGTTACGAGAAAAATATCTCTATGGCATGTGGTAAACCACATCAGACGGAGTAACACGTAGAAATTACATCTCCCAAGAATGCTATATAAATGAAATTCTAACGAGACAAGACCAAGAACCTACCTCATCTGGATGTTCGATGAAGACCATCGTTGAGAAGACAACTCAAATATTTATACATGCAACTTGTCCTCAACAACCAAGATACACAAGCATAGGGTGATAATATATAATGTTAGCATATAAATTAGCATAATCCATTAAAATACATAAAAAAATACGCCCATGGAATAATAATTCAAATATTTGCAATATATTAATTGGATGAGAAAAGAGTATTTCTATTAAAATAATCAACAAAATTACATAGGTGACAAACTTCTGTAATAACACATATCAGAACCAAGAAACTAAGTCCCTCTAGTTGGGCCTCCACCACTTCAATCCTCCACCAAAGGAAATCTCATATAAAGGAGTCAATGAGGTTCTCCATCACAAAGAAAGAAGAGCTTGGGGGCTGAACAATGAGTTAATACTTTCAAGAACAAATGGATGTAGACTCAATATGAAGTGAAATTTCTCCAGAATGTTTTTGCTCTCAAAGTTGAAAATGTTGAATCTCCATCAAGGCTTGGATATGGCTCAATTTATAGCCTTCAAATGGAACTAAAGGGACGAGTCAAAGTGTTTCTAGTATATGGAAGGTCAAGGATCATGGATCTCGTGACATGGCATGGAAACCAAGATTATTTTTTGTTTTGAGCACCAAACCCAATGTACATGGGTTGTAGTGGAGAAACCTACGTATACTCTTGTTGCATAACTGATAAGGCGTGTATATGTGGAAAAATGTGCTTTTTTGGCTATGAAAGGTGCAAAAGGGGAGTTCAAGTCTACATAGGGAAATGGAAAGGCCATCCAAGCAAGTTGCATGGGGTGAGGAAAAATTTGTTGTAATAGATTCCCCTTAATGTGTGAGGTCAGAGGAGTATCTGCAATGGTTGAAATACGTTATAATTCCCAGAAGTAGAGAAATGGAGACTCAACTAGAAGTACTAGTTACTCATGAGAATATTACAATCCATAATGACTTTGTATACATGGTTTCTATTCAGAATTATACTGCAGATCCACGTGGAAATATATCAAATAGTTGTTCATGGGCATGAATAGGCAATACAAAGTGGACATATCCCATAGTCTATCATAGTAAAAAACAAGGCACAGTGGAATCCAGTCTCGAAATCAATTTGAATATATTTGTATACAATGGATTTCAATCTGATCTCCCATGATCACTTAAGTCATATAGGTATTGGTCGAATGAAATACAAGAGATTAGAAACGTTGCTACTGTAAGTTGGAGGTATTATACACTATCCGTCGAAGGTGCTAGTCTACATCATGTGAATAGAGGAGATGTGGTCAAACACAATGAGACTTTGTTTAATTATCGGTCATTAAGGTATACCATTAATACATGTGAGAAAACCTACCGATAATGAAAGTAGGTATCAAGGCACCCAATACATTCTACAAGTGTGAATAAGGGTGTTGAGATCGAACACTCGAAGAATCCATCGATCATGAGACATTAATGTATTCCCAATTGTTGATGGCAGGAGAACCTGCCACTGATGAATGCACGTCTTTAGGTAATAATAGGACTCTAGGTCTTATTTCTAGAATAGATGAGTTGAAGTCGATGTAAAGAGACCTACTGAAAGGAGAACATTAGGGAATCTTTCATCAGTTAGCACAAGGTACAAATCAATAGCTTAATAATTAGAAGGAGATCGAATGAATAGGATGTTCAATAAACAATGACCCTGTACGTCTCTCATATCCATCATATTCAAGTAGTGCACGAAAGAGACTCTTTGAATAACAACCAATAAGAAAAATTGCCAACAATGGAGAGGGAACCACCAATAAGGCTAATGGAATTGAAGACACTGCACTAATCCCAATGTTTGAATAGATTTATTTCCATTGAACACAAGTGAAACCCCCCAGTCAACAACCAATGAGGAGATGTCAACTACTGGGTTCAAGGTTACCTATGAATAATGAAAGTAGGACCAGGGTACATGGTAGGACTACAAATTCATGTGACTCTAAGATACATTGAGGGTATGGACGACATGCAAAGTCAAGAGTTCTAAGAAATGGTTGACATAGTATTATAGACTTCCTTTGAATAATATCATGAGACGTATGGATAACTCAGGAAGCATAGACTTAATGATAAAAAAATTTGGTGCAGGAGGCATCAACAAACTCTCTAGAGGGACTGGGAGAATAACCAGTCGGAGGAGTAAACTCTAATAATGAGCTCAACTTCCTAAGGTCATGTTAAACCCAAAATTTGGATGACAGTGGACTCAAAATTTTGTGCTTTGTTCAAAGGCGACACGAATGCTGCCGATATGAGATAATATTCTTTTACCTCCCATCTTTTTTTTTTCGAACACAAATTCATATAGGAACTATAAGGAACTCTTAATCCTATGGAATAAATTTTGCACAAGAACCAAATGGCACAAAGGTTCTAACTAGAGAACCCATGTTTGGTAAGCCTGTACAACTTCATAATGACACTTCTAGTATCAGTAAGAATTTTTTGTGTCTCTAATAAATGGGTTCGTACCTAGGGTGTATGGTTAACGGTCATAGGATGATGCAAGAGTGAAAAATGGAGTGACAACCTATCCTATATGTCGATGAAAGAATAAACCTATCGAAGGCATGAACATGTGATATGACGCTGGAAACCGCAAAAAATCCTGGAAAAAACCACCAAAAACCAAGTCTTTCCATTGCACTATTAGTCCATACGGTCAAAAAATAGCACAAACTATATGAAGTGGGTAAAAAAATTCTACTTATAGTAAAAATATACCATTTTACCATACTATTTGAGTTTTTCCACCCACATAGTGCATTTTAGGCTACTTTTCCTATGATATTCAAGTGTCAATTGCAAGAGCTACGATCAACAAAATCGACAACTGCCTAGACCAAGTAAGTTCCCATCCCCTCTACTTCAATTTCAATGGTTTAAATTTCAATTTTAGGCCTCATTTTTTGAGTATTAGAGGGCGTAATATGGAAATTAGGGCGTATGCGGGTGCCAATTCATCAGGTCACATATAGAACCCCATATACGTAGTAAAATCAAAGCCTGCACGCATATATGAAACCATATATGTGATTGTTACCAATTCATCCCACATAGAAGTCTGTGATCAACATTTTTGAAAGGTTTTAACTCAAAAAATGGTTTCTCCTTTGCAGGATGGTGATTGAATGGAGGGAGAGGGAGCATGAAGAGATAAATGCAGTTGTGGGAAGGGATGTAAGGGCCCAACAATATTTAAATATATGTGGAATTTATAAATTTTGATCTCTCAAGGGAATGAGGGTTCAAGTGAGGCTACTAAAATTGCTAGTAAACTATTGTGATCCAGAGACAAAGTCCTTCAACCTCGATGGGAAACCATTGAGGATTGAAGTGGACGATATATACTTCATCATACGATTTTCTCACCGAGGCGAGGTAGTGAATATCAAGGCCCAAGGGGTTGGGGGTGGTATGACTATGGAGGAGTACATTGCCACCTATTGTGTTGTAGGCACAGATAAAGTAGGGATCCAACTCCCAATCATGGTGATTGAGAACCTGAGCTTAAAGATCATCATGCTTGTACTCACATGAATTTCGGGGTCGGCCTCGTGGCACTAGGCATCAATGCCACTCATGTTCTATGTAGTGGAGTGTTTAAGACCTACTTTTTATGACTGACGTACCTCACTGTCGGATAGCATTAAGAGCCATTTGACAAATTGCAAAGAAGCGAAAAAGAGAAATTTCAGATTTTCATCCATTCTTTGTATTTTTTCTTTGAGAGGGTTCTAGGCTTGAGCTCTAGAGTAGAGATTAATCCACATGGATAGCGTGATCCAACCATGTCACGGTGGACTGAGGTGATGAGGTGGCTAGGAGGTGGTAGGGTGCCAACCCCTACAATGATGAGTTCTTTTTCTGGTGGCGCCAACAGGTCATATCCATTGACGACTACCCTTATGGCGGGATCGACTACAAAGGGGATCTAGACATTCCTTTGCCACCAGGTTCCACCTATGGTGATATTGGTAAGAAATGTTTTTATATATTTCATTTTTTTGTGTTTTTTAATAAATAATAATAAAAAAACAAAAATGTTTTGTATGATATCAAGTATTAACAATTGCTTTGTTACGCAGATGTAGTTCCGCAATGACCATAGGGATTCCCACGACATCGACGGAGGAGTTGAATAGATGAGCACGCGGGAGGAGATGCAGAGAGAGTGTTGGAGAATGTGTAAGGGAACCTGTCTCGATTGACACACAAGATCCTATGGTTCAAGTGGAGGATCTTCTAGAGGTGATGCAACAACAGGCGGTGGGTGTACCCAGTGCAAGGGTGTGACTCTTTTGGAAACTCACAAATGTCTTAGTGTTCTATCATGATACAGATTTGGTGCCATAGGCGTACATGCCATGGTCATGTTATATACAGGCCATATATGTATTTTGAGGGTTTGAGCCCCATTTTGTACTATGACACCATATTTTTTGAACTCGAAAGGATAAAATAAAATAAAAATTGGTCTTCGAATTTACTTATATATGTTACAATGTGTACATGCATGAATGTGTTTTCTTTGCTTAGTTATATGAAAAATTCCAATCTAAAATATAATTAGCATATGCATCAAATACATGATTAGAACTTATAGCCATGTGATTATAAGTAAGAAAATCAAAGTATCGTTCCAAAAGTCGTACCTATAGGAATCGTCGGAGTAGAGTATGATCTTGCACATGGTAACTGTCGTTTAACTAACATACGACTAACTGGGAGTCTAGGAGAACCTATAAAGAAAAAACACCATGTGAAATGACATCGCATAATAGCTCTATAACGACGCTATACTCAACCACATTATTCGTTGATGGCTCCAGATGAACGCCACCTGAAGACACCAGTTGGCCCTCGGGTGAGTAAATGACCCAAGTAGCAGAATACATGTTCTGTGTATGATGACTAGCACCGTCTGCGAATACTAAGTAAACTGAAGACTCCATTGACATCCGCCAACTGAGGGAAAAATTGATAGCAAGTTGATGACATAAATGAAAAGATGTATATACACTACGATACACTAGTATACAAAAGGTCATGCCCAAGCTTGAGGGAACAAGTGTAATACCTTTTAAGGAAGAGCCCATTTATGGGCTCATCCAACATATTCCCATCATAATATTCCAATTCATAGGCTCCTTTCTCTAAGACATGTCACACGATATAAGGATCGTGCCACACGGGGTTGAACTTTCCTGCCCCCAACGGTTCTTTGCCTTGGTCATACATGAGAACCAAGTCACCCTCAAGGTACTTCTGAGGAAAGACAAACTTATCATATTGAACCTTAACACGTTGTTTATTTTCTTCGATGGCCATAGAGTCATATTGACGCTACTCATCGAGATGCTCTAGGTGTATGAGTAGTTCTTCAAGATCAGATGTGTCAGGTATGAGCTCAATTGCTAACTTGAGGGAAGGGATTTCACATTAAATTGGAATAAGCGACTCCACACCATGTACTAACTGAAAAGGAGAGAAACCGGTGGAAGTATTTACTGAGGTTCTATATGCCCAAAGTGCAGGGTAAAGAATTAGATGTCATTTAGATTTACCATGGCTGAAATTTTTTCGCAAGATGGTCTTGATAGATTTATTCACCGCCTCTACTTGTCCGTTTGCCTAGGGATAATAAGGGGAATAATTATTTCTCTTAAACCCGAGTTTTGATGCTAACTCTTTCATCATTTCATTATGAAAGTGACTGCCATGATTATTGACAATCTCTCTTGGGATTCTAAACCAGACTATAATTTGGTTGGATACAAAGAATGATGCAGTCTTACCATCGTATTTAATGGTAGGAATGGCCTCTTCCCATTTAGTAAAGTAATCCACGACCATAATAATATGTTGGTTCCCCCCAACCGAAGCTAGGTTACAGTCCATAAAATATAAACCCCACTTGGTGAAGGGATCGATGATGATGAATGGGTGAAGAGGAGATGGGTGCAAGCGCATTTTTTGAGCGAACACCTGGAAAGGGTGACACTTATTGACCTCTTCAACGCAATCTTTAAAAATTGACGACCAAAAATAACCGGCTCACAATATTTTTGGGTTGTCTCAAGCCCAGATAAATGACCACCATAATCTCCACTATGACATTCATTGAGAACAGACTCATCTTTCTCGTGACTCAAGCAACGATATAAAATATTCTCTACTCCTTGATGATACAAAGTGTCACCAATGATAAGGTAGTTTTTATCCTGATGATGTATATGTCGTTGATTGTTTCTCGACAGATGCTGGGGGTAGCTTCAAGGTTTGAAGATAAATTAGAATGCCTCCTTGCCAGGGGTATGAAGATGAGATAAGGAATGTATGTTTATCTTTGAATGAATCGTCATGAAAAATATCCTCATCTGGTCGAGGGAAGTCTGATATGAACTAGACAAAAACTAACGATTTTTTAGACTTCGTTGAAGCGAAATCGAGATCAAATTCTTGTAAAATGGCAATCCACTTATTGTATTCCCCCCCTATGATATGCCCGGTGAGGATGTATTGAAATGGATTGATATATGCAACTATGATAGTTTTGAAAAGTTATATATAATGTCGTAATCTTTGAACCGCATGTACGACGACCAAGCCTAGTTTGTCTACCTGAGAGTATTTAAGTTCAGGACCGACTAGTTTTTGCTTGAGATAGTAGACAATGTGCTCATGGATATCATCATCCTCCTGAACCAGAACCATACCAACTATCCATTTGAACGCAATGATATAAATAAAATAGTCTCTATTGTAGTTTGGAGGCTTTAAAAGAGGTGTCGATACCAAATATTTCTTAATAGCATCGAATGATTCCTGGGCTCTCTCATCCCATATAAACAGAGTATCCTTATTTAAAGGACACATGAAACCCTTAGTTAAATTGGCATAGTTTAGTATGAACTGACGCGGGAAATTAGCATTCCATTATAAACCTTGAAGTTGTTGAATGTTGCACAGGGAAGGAAATCGAAGTATTGCCTCAACCTTCATAGGATCTACCATGACCCCATGCTTAGACACTAAGAATACTAAAAGAAGGCCATACCTAACGGAGAAGATGCACTTGTGAGGGTTCAAACAAATGCGATAGTAACGACATATCTCAAATACTAATCAAAGGTGAGTTGAGTTATCTAATCTTTTGTGAGAGTGAGCAACAAGATCATCTATGTAATCTTCTACAATATGCTTGATATCGTGAAAAGTAAAGGTCATGGCACGTTGGAAATTTTCTCCGACGTTTTTAAGGTCGAAAGGCATTTTGTAGTATGCAAAAGTACCCGAAAGAAAAATAAGCGTCGTTTTATGTTGATCCTTGGGTTTAATTTGAATTTGATTATACCCTGAAAATCCATCCATAAAATAAAAGACTTTGCTTCCCATGCACTCGTCAATAATCTGGTCAATGAAAGGACTCATGAAGTTATCTTTAGAAAAATCCTTGTTTAGGTCTCGAAAATCCATACATACGCGATCGGTTCCTTGTTTTTTGTTTATGGGAACGATATTGGAAACCCATTCAGTAAAGGGAATCGGGGATATGAAACCAACATTAAGTAGCTTCTCTACCTCTACCTTAATAGCAGGGGACTTCCTAGGATTAAAATCTCTAAGACGTCGTCAAACAGGTTTAACATCCAGATAGGTTTTAATCTCATGTTCGATAATGATAGGGCTGATTCCTGACATCTCTTCATATGAACAAGTGAATACATCATGGAATTATTTGAAGATATCAGTGTAGATATGAATTTCTTCAGAAGAACAATCTGCACCGATATATACATTCTCAATTTTTCTAGGAATATGAGATATGTTGATCGTGATGATAGGATAAATATTCACCATGTTTCCTTCGACATAAATACCATGCGTATCTAATGGAACCACAACATGACCAACCATCTCACTCAAGGTAGATCTAAAGTCATCCTATTCGATATTAACAAGCTTTGGGAGGAAATAGGAGCGATGATGCATATCTTCCCAAGGGATATCAGGACCATACATGGCCTCTAAGATGGCTTCATCCGAAGGTAAATTATCTCTTAGGAAAACATGAAAACACGGTGATTGGATGGCCCATACGGGCTCTATAACAAGATCCACCTCATCCGTCCGTGAGGAGAAAGGATCCGAGTCAACAGTAGCGTCAAGAATAGACTGATACAAAATTTATGCCACTGATAGTGGCATTTCCATCCTAATGTGCGACTGAACTTCATACGTCATAGTTGGGGAATGTAGGGTCTAAGGGTCATTGAAATAGGAAGTGCGGAAAGGAACGAACCTCATCAATAATGAAGACTCACTAGAAATGGCATGAATGTGGTGAATTGGTGCCATGAAATCAAAGCTACCCATGAGAGAGGAATACATTCTGACACAAACATCCTCAGTTTCCTGCTGTGAATTTTCAATTGTAGGGATCGAAGCTCCAACCAATGCATTAGGAGTAGTGTGCACAGAGGACAATTGATCAATCATCACTATTTTCCCTTTGTGTGGAAAACATAAATTGCCGAAAATGAATGACACAATGACTGTCATGGCATAAGTACAATTACGTCGTAGTAGTAAATTATAGTCTAGGGGTGCATCAACCACCTCAACATCAACCTTCACTGTCTTCCCACCTAACTGGACCAGAAAAGAGGGGAGAATTTTGTGGGGTCAAAATGAACGCCCATCAAAAGATGTCAACATAGTCATAGATTGGGATAGAGTCAGAGAGCCAATGGATTTCCAACAGGTTAGGGACATCACACACATCACAACACCTTCATCAATTACAATGAATTTGATGGTAATTTTCATGTACTCCACATGGATTTGAGAGGCCACGTGGTAAGGTTAGCAAGGCCTAACATATGTGACGTCAAACTTAATAACCATCGAGCCACATAGGTCTACATATCCTAGTGCAAATAACAAGGTGCTCCTCTATGAAAGACACGTCTGGATAACCTACAAAGCCAACATCGCATAAGGGGTTTGACCCAGATATTTGACAATCGAATAGTTATAGGAAACACTCGCATTAGGATTGTGGGTAGAGCACTTTAGTACTCCTTTCAGAATACGAGGTGGAGGTTCTTGATTTTCGATATTCAAGGGTGTTCCTAGAGGAGGAGTGTAACACCTTGTTTCCCCCAGATTGTAAATATAACTATACTGGCCAAGGACTATGGAAAACTCATAAGTATGAATATGTGATGTAAATGGACCTGCAGGAAGAGGTCAATGAATGTGAATAATATCTTGAATTTATTACAGGACTGCTTAGAGGGGATGTTCAGAAAAGAGACCACGATGGCGGTGGAAGGCTCCTAAAAAGGTGGCGTTAGCTTCCACCGAGAATTAAAAATACTGTATTTGGACTCCACTGGCCCAGAGAACCAAAAGCGGCTCACTGGCCCTGAAATTCAATGCCTCGCAGGTTGGTAGGCAGATGGCTTGATGAGGGATGGGATAGTAAGCGGCCCATCCGTAGAGCCGTCAGGCCTGATCGGTGCGAGGGTAATCGTGCCACACGCAAACCTCACGAGAGGATAAGGCATATGGCAGAAACGATTGAGGGGGAGACGCGAGGGGAACTCTGGCATTTTTACGCAGAGTGAGTGATAGTAGAGAGGGAGGATTGCAACCTTCGCTCCTGGTCACTGGCAGACAGAGAGACGTAGTCTCAGAGCATCGTGGTCTCAGCTCGGGGGTGGCTAGTGGTAAATCCATTGGGAGTCGTTGAGCCTATGGTTGGGTGGAAACGAGCACCCCTCTCAGCAGTTGCACCATTTCTGGTGTTATTTCGGATAAGTGTTTTTACATAGTTGTATCTTGAAATTTATAGAATGATATATATATATATATATATATGTATATGTCCTAGGACTGTGAAATTATGTATGATCTCTGTGTAAGAATGTCTGTGCAGTGTTTGATAATAACTAATGGACATATGCTTGTAATAGAGGAAGCCATTCACAACTTACGTCGATGAAAATGAATCTAATCATGCCCAGGTTGAACTAAGTCAGGTATCCATCCCATTCTCGGGAAATTGTTTCCCTTATCTGTATCCAGAAATGGGCCGAAATAGACCTCTTTACGAAGGTTCCCTCCTTAGAAAGGCTTACCAAGAACCTGGAAAAAGGACTTGGATGTGCAAGTCTTAGCAACCCTGTATGAAGAGGAATGATCCTCTTTGAAATCCTGAAGTAGCAGTGTAAGGCTAGGTATTGATCAACGGATGAGATCCAGTCGGGGAGCCTATTGTCATTCACGATCGTTAAATCGAAGGAATGAGCGAGGGTGTTAATTGCCTTAACCCTTTTTCCTCTACCTTCGTGAGTAGCGAGGAAATTTGAATCGTAGACTCCCAGGCTCCATGATAAAATCCGGACCGTTGGTTTTTCCACATCCAAAGAGCATTAGAAAAGGGCGTGGCATCGGGACCGATCTGAATCATCAGATATGAACGAGGAATCTCGCCAGTCGTTAGATCTTTAGGGAGATAGACGAGGGCTAAGCCTCGTGAATAGGGGAAAAACGGATCAGAGTCGTCCATCCGAGGAGGACAGGTGGCAGAGATCCAGGGAACTCGCGAACTCGGGAGCTCGCAGGGTGAACGCCCAAGTATTGGGTGTTAAAAGTTGCGAGACGCAAGGTCGCTAAGTAGCGAATTGGCGAGAGGCTATGAGCCATCCATCTGAGAAGGAAAGGTGGTAGAGATCCAGGGATCTCGTGAGCTCGGAGGCTCGCGAGGTAGGAGTCCAAAGGTTTGACGCTCCAAGTCGCGAGTGGCGAGGCCACGAGAGGATCTGAGTCGTCCATCCGAGAGGGACAGGCGGCATAGATCCGGGGATCTCGTGAGCTCGGAGGCTCGCGAGGTAGGAGTCCAAAGGTTGGGTGCTCCAAGTCATGAGTGGCGAAGCCACGAGAGGATCTGAGCCATCCATAGTTGAGGACGCGTGTCAGGATATCCAAAAGATCTCGTGAACTCGGAGGCTCGCGAGGTAAGAGCCTAAAGGTTGGGAGCTCCAAGTCACAAGTAGCAAGGTGTCAAGAGTCGAGCACGAGAGAATACCTAGCAAACCTCAAGATAGTGTCCGCATGACTGACGGGTGGACATGTATCACCTAGAGAAGGGAGTCAATGCTCTATTGACTTATCTTGTCTCGGGAGATTGCAACAGGAGAGCACGAGAGTTCGACTCACAAACTCACGAGGGTGCGAGTTGCGAGAGGTGCTGAAGTTTAAGCCTAGCCTACAGTAAGAGGTGGGGAGGGCGCTAACTAAAAATGGGAGCTATACCCATTTCGTGATCTCGGGTATCGGTGATCTATGAAGACAATTCAAGGGCCTTTGATTCACGACTCGCGAGGTCGCGAGTTGTGAAAGGCGCCTAGTTTGCTTGACCTGTAGTCCTAACCCACGATTATAGGGAGGTGAACAGGGAAGAACTAACCTGCACTAGACCCCTGTAGGACTCCGGGAATTCTCATTATTGAGAATTCAACCAAAACAATTTTGACATTAGGTAGTGGGTGTGTCACAAATTGGTATTAGAGCATGGTTACAACACTCGGCCTGATTGGGCTCATGCACCAGTCGCGCATAGACCTCGTTCAAAACACTCCTATGAGGAGTAACCCCTGACTTAACTATCTTACCTAGGATTAAGAACCTAGAAAATGAAAACCCGACTGTGTATGCATGTGAAAGAGTTATGAAACTATGCACAAATTATAAAATGAATTTGACTCTTGACTAATAACCAGTGTTTGTCTTTTCACTCAAGCGGACGATCAACCGCGGGAATCCACAAATGCAGAGAATGGTGACTCACCAAGAGGTGGGAGAAGGCTCCCACAATAGAGATGAAGAGTCAGACAAAAGAAGAGAAATAGGAACCCCTCCAGGCCTAGCTGAGACTGTGAGGAGTCTCATGGTCAAATTGAAAAGCTACAAGGCCGACAATGAAAGGATGATGAAAGAACAAGAGAAGCAAAACGAAATTAATGCAGTTCTACTGCAGAGCTTATCTGACCTACAGCGACAAATGCAGCATGAACTTGAGATGCAGAATCGTGGTCGTGTCAGTGGCCACACTGAGAGAAGCACATCTAGAAAGGTCCACCCCAGAGGTAAAGGACCAGTGCCAAACGATTCCACTGAGAAGGAAGCTGGCGATTCAGAAGGCTCTTCCAGTAGCAGGACCAGTTCCTATTCTCAAAAGAAACAGAAGAAGCAAAAGACTTCTAAGAGTTACAAATTTGAGGAATTCAGGAAGGCAAAACTTCCCTCCTTCGATGGCGAGATAAAGAAGGGAGAGGAAGATGAGGCTTGGCTACTTGGACTGAAGAAATACTTCAGAGTCCATGATTTCTCAGAGAACCTAAAGGCCCGAGTGGCCACTTTCAATCTGAACGGAAAGGATTCCATCTGGTGGGAATACCTTAAGAATATGAAAGGGGTCCGCGAGGAGGACCTGTCTTGGAAACAGTTCGAGAAGTACTTCCGGAAGAAGTATTTTTCGGAAAGGTATTTCGACGAGAAGGCTAAAGAGTTTTATGAACTCAAACTGGGACAACTTACTATGGAGGAGTATGTCAACAAATTCCTTGACTTACTGAGATATAACCCTACATCAAAGCAGAGAAGGCGAAGGCCCAACGCTTCATCAGTGGGATACCCAAAGAATACCAGAACCGAATCGAATTCGACGAGCCAAAGACCCTAGAAGACACTATACAAAAGGCAACATATTGTCATGAACAATATGGACATCGGGAAGAGTCTCGTGGAGACTGGAAACAAAAGAATGGTTCAAAATTTTAGAAGAAAGGGAGCAAATCCTCGGGATTTAAAAACTACAAGAAGAACCACAGAATGAACTTTCCAACCCGGAGTGTACTCCAACAGAACTTCCCCTCGATGGACGTAAATAACACTTCTGGACCTATACCAGTAAAGACTGATAACCCAAAGAGAAAACCTTTGGAATGCTGGGATTGCAGAGGAGATCATCTCCGGAGAGACTGTCCACTCCGACAACAGAACAGTAGGAAAATTTATAACATGCAGGAAGATACCACGGTCAATGATGTGGCAAGGAGTGTGTCGCAGATCTATGCCACCTTGGATAATAACCAAGCTGACCACCAAGCTTCAGTGGTGGAAATAGAAGGTATGATATTCAACCATCTGGTATCTGTTTTGATTGACCCTGGTTCAAATTTGAGTTATATAGCCCCCAAAATTGTTGATAAGTGTAAGCTACAACCACAAAAGAAAACTAAACCATGGTTGGTACAGTTAGCCACTGGCACCAAAAGAAAGGAGGTAGAGGTCGTACCATCTTGCCAAATAATGTTGGGTGAATTCCCCACCCAAGCAACCCTTAATTTTTTACCCCTGGGATCATATGATTTGTTGATTGGTATGGACTGGCTAGCTGCCCATAAAGCCAAACTGGACTTTTACTATAAAACTTTAGAATGTGTGAGCGAAGAAGGAAAAAGGATGACCCTTCAAGGGATCCGAAAACTGGTCTCGGTGAGACAAATATCAGCATTACAAATGAGGAAGTATTACTGAAAGGGATGTCCCCTATATGCAGTACAGGTGTTGAAAACAACCGAAGGTGCAGATCCAAGCCCTAAAGATCACCCTACACTAAGAGAATACCGAGATGTGTTTCCAGAGGAAATACCGGGTCTACCTACGAGAAGAGACATTGACTTCTCAATAGAACTTGCACCAGGAGCGGCGTCGGTGTCTAGAACACCCTACCGGATGAGCATGCCTGAGTTAGTTGAACTCAAATTGCAATTGAAAGAAATGATGGATAAGGGTTATATTTGACCCAGTGTGTCCCCCTGGGGAGCACCGGTCCTGTTTGTGAAGAATAAGGATGGCACCCTTATACTGTGTATAGATTACATACAACTTAATAAAGTAACCATAAAGAACAAATACCCCTTGCCCAGGATCGATGATCTATTCGATCAGTTGGGAGGTGCGTCTATTTTCTCAAAGATTGACTTGAGGTCAGGATACCATCAAGTCCGAATCAAGGGTGAAGACATCCATAAGACCACTTTCCGGACACGGTATGGTCATTATGAGTTTGTGGTGGTACCCTTTGGGTTAACCAATGCCCCTGCTACTTTCATGTGTTTAATGAACAATGTACTTAGTAAATTTCTAGATAAATTTGTACTAGTTTTTATTGATGATATCTTAATCTACTCTAAGAGTAGAGAAGAACATGAAGAGCATCTTAGACTTGTGCTACAAGTGCTAAGAGAGCATCATCTCTATGCTAAATTAAGCAAGTGTGACTTCTTTCAGAAGCAAATACACTACTTGGGACATGTTCTGTCCAAGGAAGGGGTAGCAGTAGACCCTGACAATATCAGATCTATCATGGAATGGCCTACCCCAAAGGATGTCTCAGACATTAAATCCTTTATGGGATTGGCAGGATACTATAGGAGATTTATAAAAAAAATCTCCAAGATTGGTTGTCCAATCACTGCCCTCCAGAGGAAGGGAACAAAATTTTTGTGGACACAACAATGTGAAGAAAGATTTCAAACCTTGAAACATATACTAACCCATGCACACGTGTTGAAAATTGCTGACCCAGAAGATGACTTCCTTGTGTGCACAGATGCCTGTAAGGAAGGGCTCGGAGGAGTCCTTATGCAGGAAGGAAAGGTGATCTGCTATGAATCCAAAAAATTGAATGAACATGAGGTCAACTATGTGACTCATGATCTAGAATTGACTGCCATAGTGCATTCCTTAAAAACGTGGAGGCATTACCTCCTGGGAAGGAGATTTGTGCTTATGACAAATCACTGTGGATTACGGTATTTGTTTGATCAACCCAAGCTCAATGCTAGACAAGCTAGATGGATGGCCCTCCTTAGCGAATTTGATTTTGAAATCAAACACATCAAAGGGAAGGAGAATACGATGGCTGGTGCCCTTAGCAGAAGCATGAGAACAATTCACCTGGCAGCAGTGAGTACCTACGAGACATATGTCAAAAAAAGAGTCAAAGAGGCACAAGAAACAGATCCCTTCGTCCGAAATGTGACCATGTACCTACAGCAAGAACCCACTGGAGTAAAATACGAAGGCTATCATATGACCGAAGGAGATCTACTCACCTACAAAGATAGACTGTACATTCCCAATTGCGATGACTCGAAGAGGTTCATCATGGATGAACTACATAAAAGACCCTACACTGGTCACCCAGGATACCAGAAAATGATTACTGCCACCCGAAAACAATTTTACTGGCCGGGATTGAAGAAGGATGTAGCCAAATATTTGGCCCAATGCATAG
>ML827089.1:73473-89011 GCA_009831015.1 Picea engelmannii | reverse complement strand
GGACTGTGAAATTATGTATGATCTCTATGTAAGAATGTTTGTGCAGTGTTTGATAATAACTAATGGGCATATGCTTGTAATAGAGGAATCCATGCACGACTTACGTCGATGAAAATGAATCTAATCATGCCGAGGTTGAACTAAGTTAGGTATCCAGCCCGTTCTCAAGAAATTGTTTCCCTTATCTGTATCCAGAAATGGGCCAAAATAGACCTCTTTACGGAGATTCCCTCCTTAGAAAGGCTTACCAAGAACCTGGAAAAAGGACTTGGATGTGCAAGTCTTAGCAACCCTATATGAAGAGGAATGATCCTCTTCGAAATCTCGAAGTAGTAGCGTAAGGCTAGGTATTGATCAACGGATGAGATCCGGTCGGGGAGCCTGTTGTCATTCATGATCGTTAAATCGAAGGAATGAGCGAGGGAGTTAATTGCCTTAACCCTTTTTTCCTCTACCTTCGTGAGTAGCGAGAAAATCTGAATCGTAGACTCCCAAGCTCCATGAGAAAATCCGGACCGTTGGTTTTTCCATGTCCAAAGAGCATTAGAAAAGGGCATGGCATCGGGACCGATCTGAATCGTCAGATCTGAACGAGGAATCCCGCCAGTCATTAGATCTTTAGGGAGATAGATGAGGGCTAAGCCTCGTGAATAGGGGCAAAACGGATCCGATCCGTCCATCCGAGGAGGACAGGTGGCAGAGATCCAGGGAACTCGCAGGGTGAACGCCCAAGTATTGGGTGTTAAAATTTGTGAGACGCGAGGTCGCGAAGTAGCGAAGTGGCGAGAGGCTATGAGTTGTCCATACGAGAAGGACAGGTGGCAGAGATCCGGGGATCTCGTGAGCTCAGAGGCTTGTGAGGTAGGAGGCCAAAGGTTAGACACTCCAAGTCACGAGTGGTGAGGCCACGAGAGGATCCGAGCCGTCCATCCGAGAGGGACAGGTGGCAAAGATCCTGGGATCTCGTGAGCTCGGAGGCTCGCGAGGTAGGAGTCCAAAGGTTGGGCGCTCCAAGTCGCGAGTGGAGAAGCCCCGAGAGGATCTGAGCCATCCATAGTTGAGGACATGTGTCAGGAGATCCAAGAGATCTTGTGAACTCAGAGGCTCGCAAGGTAAGATCCTAAAGGTTGGGTGCTCCAAGTTGCGAGTAGCGAGGTGCCGAGAGCCGAGCACGAGAGAATACCTGGAAAACCTCAAGGTAGGGTCTGCATGACTGATTGGTGGACATGTATCGCCTAGAGAAGGGAGTCAAGGCTCCGTTGAATTATCGTGTCTCGGGAGATCGCAACAGGAGAGCACGAGAGTTCGACTCACAAACTCACGAGGGTGCGAGTTGCGAGAGGCGCTGAAGTTTAAGCCTAGCCTACGGTAAGAGGTGGGGAGGGCGCTAACTAAAAATGGGAGCTATACCCATTTCGTGATCTCGGGTATCGGTGATCTGTGAAGAAAATTCGAGGGCCTTTGATTCACGACTCGTGAGGTCGCGAGTTGTGAAAGGCGCCTAGTTTGCTTGACCTGTAGTCCTAACCCACGATCACAGGGAGGTGAACAGGGAAGAACTAACCTGCACTAGACCCCTGTAGGACTCTTGGAATTCTCATTATTGAGAATTCAACTAAAAACATTTTGACATTAGGTAGTGGGTGTGTCACAAGGAGGATGCTTTGGAACTGTAACAGCCTGTGAAGAGCTATAATCATGAGATTGAGAGGCTAAATCAATATGAGACTTGACCATATTGACACAAGATGGCCACCTTCATGTGCTGGTGGGTTTTGACTCTTGCTCGATGCATTTTTGGTGTTAGAGGTCCCTGAGGCCATGTGATGATTATACAGAAATGGATTTGTCAGCACAATGGGAGGCTACGATAAGAGCCTCGAGGCTTCCTTGATTTTGGGGCATAGGTGGGTAAGGTGATCAACTTTACAAAGTTTACAAGGAAAATTCAAATTCTGTTTTTCTTTCTTCCCCTCACCAACATTATTATTCGATCTATCATTGTTAGTGTCATCCTTGGATTTATTATTATTTTTCCCACCCTTACCATTATTACCTTGTTCTTTCCTTTTATATCCTCCTATTTGCTGGTTACCATTTCGGTTGGCTGATGACTATACATAACGCACATCTGTCGAATGAGTGGGAGTGGAGGATGAAGGTGAAGCTTTTCCTGCTACAAGATGGCTTAGAGAAAAATATTTCAACTGGTTCATCACCAAATCTGTAGACTTAGAATTTGTAGAGCCTATGATGCCATCCACTTGAGTCCCATGATTTTTTCTAGGGTCCAATTGCTGGTCTTTGAAAATATCTTCTTCCTCAGATGTTACTCTGTATATAGAGACATCCTTCAAAATATAGGGAAATAAGGACTTAAGGAACCATTCCAATAGAAATTCTGGAGGAATGTAGGCTTTGATCAACCTCTCCCAGCTATGCCACTCTTGGATATGGTCTGAGATATGTGTGGCATTATCTTGTGGAAGCCTGACAAAATTTCTATGTCAGCATCATAATGAATCAACAATTGGAAGTGGTTGAGAAATACCAAAACCATCTGATTAAATTTTTCATATGTTCCCCCCGGTAGCTCATTGTACCATTTCGCGGCAACCCTCGTGAGGTTACGTTGAAATATCCTCAAACAAATATAATCGTCATTCAAGGAGTTTGAAGAGAACCAAAGAAGAAAAGTAGTGACATGATGACCTGGATCCTCGCCAGTGTTGCCTTCGAATTTTGGAATGTCTAAAGGAAGCTTGGTGGGGACGGGGGGGGCATAATGGATCGTGATGCATAGGGTCATTCATTAACTTTGAAAAATAAGGTAGATTAAGCATGGCCAAAAAAGAGAGTTGGGTTTTCAGAATCTAAGGCCATGCCCCTAGGAAATATTGGGACGGAGGAATTGTAGGAAATCCAGGGTTCTAATATATGCCATGGCTCTATCTGGTAGGATAATATCCTCCTCCAAACTGATTCATAACAGGTTGTATGGGCACCATACCCGAGGAAGCGTCTTGATGGTTATATACGTTTCCCCCAGCTGAAGGGGCTCCAGGCTGGGGGTTTCCCATAGTGTGAAAATGACTCCCTCTAGAGGACAAAGGGGAATTTTCCATAATAAATGCATTTGTTGGAATCAACATGGAGGAAGAGGGGATAGAGGATGGAGTATAGGAAGTGACTTGTCCGCCTGTTGGCCCTCGACCAAATTTGGAGAACCTTGGTCGTGTTTGACAATTTTTGGGACTTCGACAGGATGGTCGAAGACGGAGCACCCAGGCAAAGCGAAGATCGCAGGATATCACTCCCTTTTACGGGATTTTTGGGTTTTAGTGTTTAGGTAATGGGTATGGGATGTCGGCCCATGGGTTTTCCCATGATTAGGCCCCTTTTGTAATTTATAAATAAGTATCTAGGCAATGTATGAAAGGGATCCGAGATTGAAGTTGGATAAGTGAATACTGTGTGTTGAGAACTTGCAGAGCTAAGTGAAACTTAGTGTGAGAAGGCTTTGTGTTTGACCTACTCGGGGAAGGAGGATCTGGAGAGGTGCACGCAGATCTCCTATCCTATGTGGAGTTGGCTTTGTGTCTCTGTGCATGTAATAAGATTGGAAGAAGCTAATAAAGAAGAAGAAGGGTTAGTGGACGTAGCCCCACACTAAGGTGAACCACATATATCCTGTGTCGATGTGCTTTGTGCCATGACTGTTCATATTGCTCATGTATTTTCTTAGTGCATTGTTATGATAGACATATCTATGAATGATTAATGTTATATGATGTGAATGAATGCTAGATCTTCTTTGATGCTATGTGTTGAATGGTTAGATGTGCTTAGATATGGGTTAATACCACCTTGTTCTATAACTAGGGTTTTAAAATGCGATGTGAATAAAGGGGTTAAAGACTAATGAATGTTATTGGCTAATTATAATTTATGGAAAATCAAATATTTTCAACACTAAATATTTATTTAAAATATACACTTGCACGATGGTGGGGTACACACAAGTAAAATATCAACAATTGGTTCCAGTGCAAAAGGTTATTGCGCATCAGATTCAACGCAGAGCAAGAACACAGATATGAGGAGAAATATGAGGGATTTGGACAACCTCAAGAACATGTAGAAAGGTGCATGGTTCAGTAGATGTTAGTACCACTAGAAGAATGGCCACACCATTTTATTCACACACTATAAGGAATTCCAAAGAACTGGTACACAAAACAAGAACAATGTAGAGAAACTGCTAACTGGGAAGAAATAAATAAGAACTTGGTGTGTTGTTGAAGCGTTGAACCCTGGGTCTTCCCTTCTGCCAACAAATGGTTCCATTTTCGGGATGTAAAACTGTGATTGTTGGGAACTGAAGAAAAGAGAAATCTTTGTACGTAGATCTGTTGTTGTGGTGCACAATATTCTACTTGACTTGTGGAGCTCTGTACTAAGAAATGAATAAGATATGAAGAGAAGAGGTAAGATCCTAAATCTTTGTGCTCTGATAAAGGTAAGATAAGTGGAAATTTTTCTACTGTGATAAAACTAGGGCACATCTAGAAGAAATAATATTTGATATGAATAGACCTGATAGAAATAGTGGAAGATATTTTATTCCTATGCATAGAAATAATTTTTGGACTAACAAGTGGATGCAGGATCCTAGAAAGAATTTTTTGCAGGTTCATCACTGTGATCCCAGTGCGCAGTACATGAAAGGTTGGGGATCGTTTAAGAGAAATAGAGGATTGACTCTTTTCTATAGTTGTAGAATATTGAGACATCTTGCTAAGGAATGCCCTGGTAGAGGTCCTATTTGTCTTTGTTGTAAATCTCCTGGACATGAAGTTTTGGACTTCCCTAGAATGATTCCTAAAGTTGAAAAGATGAATATGAGACAAGAAAACCATGAGGAAGGTCAAGATACTAAGGACATGCTAGAACACTAGAAAGAATAATAAACTATACTATTGCAGATGAAAGAAACATTGAATGATCACATAGACATCAGTGTACCAGAGATCTGAAAAGAGAAGGAGTGCATAGAAACAATAATAGGAGACTTCGACATAGACTGTGTATTGGATGGAGAAACAAGGGTAAATATCATGACAAAAAGTACTTGGGAAATTTTGGGAAAGCCTAATATGATTCCTTCATTGGGAGTAATAGGATTGTTTAAAGGAAATATGATAACCCTATGTGGAAGACTTACTCATGTACCTATGATTGCTCATGGAGCATTGGCTTAAGAAGAATTTGAGGTCATTAAGTTTATTGAGAATAGCGCCCCCTTTTCACTTTTTCTTGGAAGGACCTCGATTGAGAAAGATTAGATCCGAAGGAAAGAAGAAGAAGAAGCTATAGAACAAAAAAAACAAGAATTAAGGGATTTCATGGCTAAGAGAATAACACGCTTAATAGAAGAACAATAGGACAATTCGAAGAAACTAAGGGCTAGATAACTAGTTGTCAAGGTTGAAAGAACACAAGAAGGCTTAGAGAACATATCCTTGTAGGAGAGAAGAACACTTACCCCTAAAGTAGTAAGAAAAGAGGTATTACAGTCGAACCCTTTGGAAGACCCTCAAGAGTGTGAAGTCCCTTTACTAGGAGAAGATAAGAATAAAAATGGAAAGAGGAACCCAGTGAATCAGATCACAGGAAAGAAGGCCAGAAAGCTCAACAAAAAGAAAGCAAAGCTAGAAAAATTTCATGAAATTCCATGAAAGACTTCACAAAAAGCAGGCTTACAGAACTTGAACTTCGCCATGGCGAAGAAATATGACCATTGGAGGCATCCCGATCATTAGAACGATGCTCCAGAATGGTTAGAAACGTAGTTATTGCTGGAAATATCGCCACTAGACCATTGGGACCACACCATAATGGATGGATTGAGGCATTCCTACCCATTGGAGGAATCTGTTACGACATTGTTTATTTAATTCGTCGAATGTCTCATCAAGGACACTTTTAAAAATTGTGATTATCCGAGATAACAGAGATATGACTGCTACCACATTGTGCTAATTGAGACCTCACCACTCATTTTGATTACCTTGAGTATATGTTCTCCTACCCGATAATTTGACCACGAGTGTGTATGTCAGGCGAATGTAGTGCAGTAGAGAAGTATGTGGAGGATATCCTAATAGGCCTTATGGCTGAGAAGGTTATGTCCACAGGAGTTTAGGACTCATCGACAGGAGGATTGCAAGCATCCCCCTCAACTACATGACAATCCAGTCGATCAAGGCCATCCTAAATCGTGTCAGAGAAGAGAAGCAAGCACCGCGATGACCTGGTGAATGCGAAGCTCATCCCATCAATCTTTCCTGAATACATCCCACCTTTAGCTGGAACGGTTAGTCGTGACAGTATTCCGAGAGATTTCAAGTACACCCTCATCACTGCATACCTCCCAAAGGGGATACGCGTAGTTGGACCACAACTAGGACTGATCCATGATCTTAAGATCAACGACTTTAACCTGGAAGATAGGAAGAAGTATGCGTTGCTCGCACCACATAAGTAATTGACAAAAACAATGGGGAAGAAGCTGAATATAGTCCCCCAACCATGGACTAAGGAGATCGCAAGGTCCACCATTCTCAATGTCATGAAGATACCCCACCTCGGTAGACATCAAGAGATTAACGTGTGTGTTAAAATCCTCTTGTCGTGCTTCCATGGAGTTTATCTATGGTTATACAGGTGTGTGACTATGGATCTAACACTGATCCACATGATCACTGGATTAAGCATGCAATGACTAGACCCTCATAAATTCTATCTAGGGAAGGTTGCAGATTGCACTCTGGCACAATAGAAAAAGGAAACCTATGGTGATGTGGAGAAGGGGAAGCGGGGCTACAAGGTAGCCTCCATCCAAGATGGCGTAGTGTGCCTAACTTTCTAGTTGATTGTTGGTAAGCTCGTCGGGAAGAAAAAACCAACGCAAGTCACGGGGTTCGTCGTCGACCTCGTAGGAAAGTGCGTTGAAGGGATGCAGATGAACTGGGTGAGCTACCTCATCAACCAGTTGGATCAAAATTTCTGTGAAGCGCAGGACCAGAGCTACGAGTTTCACTTTAGCTAGTTGTTGATTCGCGTTGCCTTTATCGCTTGGGAGATGTTGGAGGGAGAGAAATTCCTGGAAGTTAAGCCATCAGAACCCCTGGTCGCAAGGTTCACCACCGTATGGTATTCGAGTGACATGGAAATGCAATGGAAGTCAAATGCGGTGTTCCAAACCTATTACTTGTAGTTGAAGAGGGCCATTAAATCCTTCCCTCGCATGACGCCAAATACATTCCATAGGTTCAGGCCACTTGCGAATTTTCACGTAGATCGACACTTCATAAATATCATTGCACGCGGGGATGAAAATAAGAAAGAGATTCAGTCCTATTACAAACTAACGGAGGAAGATATGGAGGAAATAACCAAGGAATGGCCTGCATAATTCCTTGTACTAGTCGAGAAGACAAAGCTCTCTGAACTCGACCTCATTGGAAGTCCTATGGTCACCCGAGAAAAATATGATGGACCAAGCAACGCTAAGAAGACAAAGAAGAAGGAAGAAGTGGAGGAAATAAACAACGCATTGGAGGAAACTACACATGATTCACCAGGAGGAGGAGGAGGTGACAAATTAAACCAAGAGAAGGAAGGGGAATCAGATAAGCAGCAAAAGGGTGAAGTGACACCGCCTAAGGATCCCCTTATAGAATCCGATACATCAAAGAAAAGGAAGGTTTCTCCAAAGAAACCCTCAGCGTGGAAGAAGTCCTGAACTAGCAATCCATCATCATAGAACGTACTCATGGTGGATGACATTGACCTCATCATCACTGATGTAACAGACACTTCAAAGGATATTTTGCAGCAAAGTGAAGCAAACCAGGAGACAATGTATGACAATATTGAGGCGGAGCTGAAAAGGGTACAACAAGCCCTCTACTTGAGCCGCGCAGTTTCTACAACACCATTGTCATGAGAAGGTATAGAAGTGGGAGATGAGCCTGCCCAACTATGCAGATTAGAATATGCGACAGAGGCTTGCCTTCATTGTGTACAGGAAGAAAAAGAGAAGGACACAGAGGTCTTGAAGCAATAAAAGGAGGAATCCTTAGAGCAACGTCGGGTTGAGCAGCAAGAGAAAGATGACCTCTAGGCAAAGTTCGCAGAGGACAAAGAGAAGATCCAGAAAGAAAAATACCAACTGCTCGCAGAGCATATGGGAGTTAAATAAGCAGTCACTGGAGCACTTTTCTCTATGTCAGGCCTGGAACAGATGGAAGAAGAGACAACTGAGAACCAAGTGGGGAAGCTCGTTGAAGCCATTCAACAACTTCAAGAAAGAGTAGTAGAACTGGAACTGCAAGAAGTGTCGAGCACTCTATAGGAAGTGCAGGATCAGAGAGAAGAAACCGCGAGGAGCGGAGTAGAAAGAATCAGGGCATTGGCCTTAGAATGTAAACAACATAGTGATCGAAGTGTGTAGACCTATAAGTGCCTTGCAGACGACCCAGAGCTGAGGATATTGAAATCATAGCTCCAGGAGGCGAAGCAAAAAGCATCGACAATAGAAACACAACTGAAGAATCTCTCAGTGGTAGAGAATATGAAAGGTCACAAGAGGTGCACCCAGTTCAACAACATGTCAATTCCATCTAGAGTAGAGTCATGGAAGTGACCCAGAGACTCTAGTTGGTGCAGGAGGAAGCCTGCACACCTTTTGAAGAGATTGAGGGACAAGGTGCATAGATGGAACAAGTGGTCACCACAATGGAACAATGCTTGGAAGGACCTATCACTGAGAATGTCATTAAGGAGTTCTCTGAATAGGAGGCCATGGCGAAGCAAGAAGTCGAGGCAACTCGAGCTAATATTGAGGCCTTCGAAGTTGAATTTCCTAGATCAGAGTGACTCGGGACGAGTCAGAGGTGACTGTTGGAGCCCTGTTGGCCCTCGACCAAATTTGGAGAACCTTGGTCATGTTTGACCATTTTTGGGACTTTGACAGGCTGGTCGAAGACAGAGCGCCCAGGCGAAGTGAATATCATGGGATCTCTTCCCCTTTTACGAGATTTTTGGGTTTTAGGGTTTATCTAACGGGTATGGGATGTCGGCCCATGGGTTTGCCAATGATTAGGCCCCTTTTGTAATGTATAAATAAGTAGCTAGGAGATGTATGAAAGGGATCTGAGATCGAAGTTGGCTAAGTGCAATTCCTGTATGAATTGTAAGAAGGATTTGTGCATACTGTGTGTTGAGAACTTGCAGAGCTCAGTGAAAGTGAGTGTGAGAAGGCTTTGTTCTTTGACCTACTTGGGGAAGGAGGATATGGAGAGGTGCTTTCAGATCTCCTGTCTTATGCAGAGTTGTCTTTGTGGCTCTGTGCATGTAATAATATTGGAAGAAGCTAATAAATAAGAAGAAGAGTTGGTGGATGTAGCCCCACACTGGGGTGAACCACTTATATCTTGTGTCGATGTGCTTTGTGCCATGATTGTTCATATTGCTCATTTATTTTCTTAGTGCACTGTTATGATAGATAGATCTATGAATGATTAGTGCTATATGATGTGAATGAATGATAGATCTTCTTTGATGCTATGTGCTGAATGATTAGATGTGCTTAGATCTGGGTTAATACTGTGTTGTTCTATAACTAGGGTTTTAACTTGCGATGTCAATAAATGGGTTAAAGACTAATGAGTGTTATTGTCTAAATGCTCTATTAAGTATTGTGATCATAGATCTATGTCCCAGCTAGGTTGTAAACACTTGAGTCCTCCAACCCCACTGCCTCTACCTCGGGTGAGACTTCATATCCTTCGCAGGTGTTGCCGAAAGGGACGGTAGTTAGGGTTTTGTTGGTGCGTTGTTGAAGCGTTGAACCCTGGGTCTACCGCTGTGCCAACACCGCCCAGTTGAGCACTCCATCCATGAGCATTGGGACTAGTATTAGGCCTGGAAGAAACATGAGGCCAACCTCCAACTATAGGATTCATTTGGGGAATATGGCCTCCACCAAACGATAGAGGAGCATATGGAGGAGCCATGCCCCTAGGTCCAAAACTAGGATTCACATCAGCCCCTGGAATGGAGGATGAGATTTGCGGTGTCATATTGGGAATACAAAAATAAAATGGATTATAGACCGAAGGTATTGACTAAGAATTGTAATCTGTTGTACCAAAAAGAGATCTGAAAGGGTTCGTTCCTATGGGTCGATTAGAACCCACATGTTGGGTAGCACTAGAGGTGGGGATCTACGACATCCCAACCATCGAGGCTGAAGGAGTCGAAGGGATCCCATGAATCATATAAGATATAAGAGTCATGGGACTTGTTGTGATGTTCAGGATTGGCTCAGTACTCATAACTAGATGATCACAAGTCTTGGAGGTGTAGATATATGTAACACGTTTATTAACTTTACGCCTTTTATAAGGCAACTTTTGTAAAGACTCAAAATGCAGTGTTAACTTCAACAAAGGATGAGACCTATGAGGAATTTGGTATTTCTCCACGATGACTCAAGGCTCTAGATATAAAACCAAATCCTAGGGCCAACTAATAATCAGAGAGAACACCAAAATAAAGAAAAAATGCCAATGCACACAAACATGATATAGTGGCTGAAAAGGGACCTCCCTCACTAGAGAAGGTATGTCTCGCCCAAGAGGGGCTTGAGGGTCCCTTCAAAATATTGGAGGCATAAAAATCAATTATAAGGTCCCTCGTGGGCTTAACAACACAATCAGTTAGATCCCCCCGAAGAGGTAATCCTCCATAAAGGTTGTATGTTTTCCAACCCTTATCTGACTCAGGGTACTTGTAGAATAACCCCTGCAAGTAACCTATGTGGCTACCTATGTCAAACAACCAGAATAACCACAATATAACCAATGCGTAGGAGAATATTCATAATTCCAGTCCACCATATGGGTAGGGTAACAAATCCTAGAATATTGAAAGCACCGCCTCTCACGAAGGTAAATGTACTAGCAAGACCCCTGAATACGAATAGAACCCCAAAAACATCGTTGACGCTAAGAAGGTATTAGAGGGATAGATGTGCAACCAACTTCACGCAACCTGGTGCTTAACTCCGGTGTGAGTGGAGCCTCCTGACGTCACTAATTACATAATGGGGTTCACCATTCCTTGTTCAGACACATATATTTAGTTTAATAACCTTGGATACGTTTACTCATTAAATACTATTCCAAGGCCCTATGTCCTATATTTGTTTGTGTACCTTGAAAAATAAAATCGTTTCTAATCAATTTTAATTAATCAATGTTAATTTTGATGGATTATGCTATATAAGTATGCTATATAAATGAAATTCTAACAAGACAAGGCCAAGATCCTACCTCGTTTGGGCATTCTATGAAGACCACCATTGAGCACACAACTCAAAGCTTTAAACCTGCAACTTGTCCTCAACAACCAAGATACACAAGAATAGGGTGATAATATATAATGTTAGCATATAAATTAGCATAATCCATTAACATACATGAAAAGTATGCCCATTGAATAATAATTCAAATATTTTCAAGACATTAATTAGACGAGAAAAGAGTATTTCTATTAAAATAATCAGCAGAAGTACATAGGTGACAAACTTCTGTAACAACACATATTAGAACCGAGAAAATAACTCTCTCAAGTTGGGCCACTACCACTTCAATCCTCCACCAAAGGAAAGATCATATAAAGGAGTCAATGAGGTTCTCCATCACAAAGAAGGAAGAGCTTGGGGTTTGAACAAGGAGTTCATACTTTCAAGGACAAATGGATGCAGACTCAATATGAAGTGAAATTTCTCCAAAGTGTCTTTTCTCTCAAAGTTGAAAATGTTGAATCTCCATCAAGGCTTGGATATAGCTCAATTTATTTCCTTCAAATGGAACTGAAGGGCCTAGTGAGAGTGTTTCTAGTATATGGAAGTTCAAGTATCATGGATCTCATGACATGGCACGCAAATCCAACATTATTTTTAATTTTGAGCACCAAACCCAATGTACGAGGGCTGTAGTGGAGACACCTACATACATTCTTGTTGTATAACTGATAGGGTGCGTATATGTGAAAAATGTGCTTCTTTGACTCTGGAAGGTGAAAAAGGGGACTTGAAGTCTGCATATGGAAATGGAAAGGCCATCCAAGCAAGTTGCACGGGGTGAGGAAAAATTTGTTGTAACAAACAATATTCCCCTCCAATTCAACAAGGAATATGATAATGATTCCATGAGGCCTAAATGCATGCTCTTCGAAGGATTTTAACATGGTGGGAGGAGTGATCTCAGGGGAGCCAATATATCACCAACAAGTTATGGACATGATGCAAGTGGATGTACCTTCATCTACTATTGTACCAAAGATGTTAGTATTGTGATATAACACCTAGATTTGGAAAGTAGTAAAGTGAGAATTCCTAGGCTTCACATTGTCTGGGTCAAAATTTATCAACAGAGAGTCTGCAGGATTGACAAATCCTATAGTGAAAACAATTCTCTCCTTTGTATGGGACAACTCTAGAGAACCTCTAAGGTTGAAATAGTGAACAATTCCTGGGGAAAATCTTTCACAATAGAATAATTTCGAGTTACCCTGACATTCAAGTTGGGCGTCAAATTTTTGAGCATTCCCTTGGGAATGCATGAGATTGCTTTGACCACAAGTTTCTCTATGTGGAGAGGGATTTTTAGTTCAAGATAATCAATATCTTTCCCTTTGGTACCAGAGTCTAAGGCTTCATAATTTTGAGCCTTGGTGTAGAGATCAACATCTCCTTCACACATTTAAATGTTTGTTGAGTTCCCCCTTATGGAGGGTCTCCTAGGTTTCTCCCTTGCATAGGTGCAAAGCTGTTTTGGAAACCAACCACCATTTGTTGAGCTTGAGGAGGAAAAGGTTTATTCAACATAGTGGGTTTCTAATGGGAATCTTTTTATACCAACAATCATTGGGCCTCCTCAAGTTTGGGGCATTGATGTGTCAAATGGTCTTCCTTGCAATGTTTGCAAGGGAATTTGATATTCTTCTTGTGTTTTTTACCCCTTCCAATATTATTGTTATTGTTTGTGTTATTTCCTCCACCTCCCTTCTTATTCTAATTCTTTTTCTTTCATGTGAGTTCTTGGTTACCCTTGGGGTTGGATGTCTGCACAATGTGTACATTAGAGGATTGAAGTGGGGTAGATGTAGAGGTAGCTGCTTATGGGGCTATAGGAATATGTAAAGACATTTTTCTCATTTGGTTTGTCACGAAATTCTCAACTGAACCATCCATGCCTTTGACATGTGGTCCAACATTGGGTTTTTTTGGGCTAGTGTCTGACCTTGGTGTGTTAGGAAATATCTCATATAAGAACCTATATTGGGAGTACACTAAGTCTAACTATTGGGCCCTGAAAATAGTCTCTTCTTAAGTCTCAAATCCAAAAAGGGAAACATCCTCAGAAATATATGGAAGTAGGGATTTCAAAAACCATTCCAAAAAAATATCGAGGAATCTAGGCTTTAATAATACGTCGTTTTTTCTTCCACTCTTGAATATGATCAGATATGTGAGTCAAATTATCATGTTGAAAACAAGACAAAATATTGGTTCTCGAGTCATACGAGGAAGTTTTATATTCTTCAGTCAAAGTCTCCTAAGGCGTTAGTGAGAAATATTTCAATAAGAGTCAATTTGTGAAAATATTGGAATCGATCCCCAATCTGGTTATGGGGTTTTTAGTGAAAGAAAAAGAACGTCATTGTTTTGAAGGAGAAAAGTTTAATATGTGTGTTCATAGACCTCTCGCCTAGTCCTAGGTTTGTTCAAGAGCGAGTCTCTAAGAATTGGGTTGTTTTAAATCATGTTTATGAAAACTATTGTAGGAATGGTTTTATAGTTTTTTATTTGGAAACATAGAATAGGGACTTAATCTACACATTGGGTCCCTATTACATTGGTTCTTGGGGAATTTTCATCACCCACTAGAACCTTGACTTTAATCCTAACATGGAAATTTCTATTTCTCCCATTTGTATCATATTGTGATACCTTCCCCTCATCTTCTAGGGTGATGACTCTTTTAAATCCATTAGAGACAAGGTGGGTTGTTATATAACTCATACAGAGACAAAGGGTAATATTTTCACATGTGCCAGAACACATGTGGAAATGGACTTTGAAAAGGGATTGTCAGAGGCAATTAAACTTACTTTGAAGGGATGGATTCATCTTCAAGCCCTTGATTATGAGCAGGTTCCTTTCAAATGTAACTCTTTCCATGAGTATGGGCACTTTGCTAAAAGCTATACTAAATCTCAAGAATCCCAACTGTCATCTAATCTGACTTCTCATAACAATTCCAAGCAAGATTTCCATCAAGTTTCAAGAAGGACTAAGAAACAGTGGCGCAAGGGGACTCATCCAAGCAATAGGTCTCATTAACGACTATCTAATCTCTCCACTAACATATATATGGATTTTTCCAATCTCAAGAGGAGGATATAGAGGAACCCGTTGAGAAATACTCTCAGAGGATTCGCTGAGACTGCAAATCAGAGTCCTCAACAAAAGAAAAAAAGAAATTCGTGAATGCAACTTTGAATATTAGGGATGAGCTTCAACTAGGGTTTGTGTAATTTCCCAGGTAAAGGATTCAAAACCAAAATCAATGGCCACAACACCACCAAATGAGAATGGGACTCCAATATGGGTCTCGACAACTCCCCACACCTATGATGGGGGTGAGGCTAGTGAAGAAAGGGAGGGTGAGGAGAATCTTGAAGGTTCTAAATATCCTTCCTATGCAGAATTTCTAAAAAAGGATGTGTTCCCTTCCCCTCTATAAATGGGAGGTAGGAGATCAAATTAAGAGCGTAGTGAGAAAAAGGTAGAATCAAGAATCTTATCGGGTTCTCAACAAACCTTGGGTAACATTGCGTTCAGTGAAGAGAGAGTTATGCATTGTAGTTAATTATGTTTTGTTTTTACATTATCCTTTGTAAATAGTTTGTAAGAATTTATTCTTACAAATAGGAAGTGGTAAATACTTCAAATCCTTCACTTGAAAGTTTCCTCCCTTTTGTAGATGTTGCTCTTGAAGTATTCTCTATTTTGAGAAAGTTAAAAAATACAAGAATTGTAATGGCTACTAGCTTCAACCTTACAAGTCTTTTTTATATATGAAATACAAATTTAGTCCTTGTTTAAAACAAATATTACAATATATAAATTTTATTCATAAAAAATTAAACAATGTATCATAAAATTCATTTTTTATTACTCTATAATTAAAAGTTTAAAACTATGATTAAAGATTGATTTGTTCTTAATAAATCATTGTTTCTTATATTTACAATTTTCTATTAAATATAATTCTAACAAAGAGTAATATAAATGTGAATTTTGTTTTATTTTATATTATTGTTTTGTTTAATTATTATACATGATATATTATGTTATAGATTAAAAAAAAAAAATCATTTTAATAAAAACACAAATTTT
>ML827089.1:56276-73453 GCA_009831015.1 Picea engelmannii | reverse complement strand
ATATATATATATATATATATATATATATATATATATATATATATCATTAGTGAACTAATATGATATATATTATATTAATTTTAAAAATAATATATCATTAATGAAGTATACATATTATATTATGTTAAAAAATAATATATCATTATTGATACAAAATTTTAATTCATTAAAACAAATTTTCCTCGACAAAATTTCATTACACGGGTCTAAATTATTCAAAAAATACCCAAACCTAAAATTTGAGCAATGCCCAAAGTTTTTTTAAATCATAAACCCATTAAATTCAAAGCCAAAGGGATCCAAGGAATGTAAATAACGAGTTTAGATTGATTTAACTTTAGATCTATGAATCTCATAGAGGGATCAAATATCTCAAGGTGCAAACCTTTAACCCTTCTTAAGTTTTACCCTCTAAAAATGTTTGCACCTCTAAATATTTGATCCCTCTTGATGCTTGATAGATTTCGAGTTTAAATGATCTAAGTTGGTTGTTATTCATTCAAAGTGTGTGTGTGTTTGTCTATATATATATATATATATATATATATATATATATATATATATATATATATATATATTGGGTTGTAGTATAGATATATATAATGGAGCACACAATTTTTATTTTGTTTTAAATTCTATTATTATTATTTTAATGTGTTATGTTACATGCACATCTCTCCCATACGTAATTGTAGAGCGCCTCTAGGCGCAACAACTACAACTTGCAATCAATTTGGTCTATTCAATATGAAACGTTTCATCAATCTACATATTTGAACCAAATCAAATGCAGTTTCAAGAAAACTTTTTTTTATTACTAAAATTGCATTTTTTAATGCACCCACACTGTGACATGTTTAAACTACATAATTAAATAATCTAAATAATTCCCATAAAATTCCATCGAATTTATACCATTAAATATTGGAGCAAAACTCGAATACTTAAGAGTAGACATCAAGCAACCCCATCCATGCAATATATTTGGTCTCGTGAATCGGGAAGGTGTTGGGGTTAATCTTAGAATAGTTAAGATACCTTCGATTTGGTCACTGTAGGGTTTACCATTGGAGGTTTATGGTCCATGAATATTCCATGCATGTTTTTCTTTGGCTATTTCGAGGTCATGCATCTCCACTTTCCCTACATGGCTATCTCTATCTCCTACATAACTAACTCCAATTGTAATTTAATTAGGGTAAAGAAATTAGAGTTGTAATTAATTAACCCTATTTAATGGCTTGAAATGATCCATTATAATATGATTCAATTGGTAGTGTCCATGAATACTTTTTTGTGGTTCTATTTCTCTCAATTTTTTTAAGTGAAGGGTCTGCCATGTAATAGAAACCAACAAAACCAAATGTTGTTACAAGAAAGAAAAATCTCACATGTCACCAATCTACATTGAAACCTAATTTCGTTACTAGAAAGAAAAACTAAAGTCAAGATGGTTCATCAATCCACATAGAAGACCAACCATTGTAAATACCCCAAATATGAAGTAGTGTTACATATTTACGTCGATAGGCGTCCCCCCTATTGGAATTGATGGATTAATCAATCGTTCAATTGAAAAATATGATCAGATGGACATGAATTGATGATGTTGGCATATTCTTTGTCTTACCTCCAAATAAATGAATGAGATTGTTAGCATTAACTCCCTTTCATTTATGAATTCTTTCGTTCATCATGTTTACTATTTCACTCTTAATTATTTCGTTCATCATGTTTAATATTTCACTCTTAATTCTTCCATTCATCATGTTTACTATTTCACTTTTACATAACATGCTTATGAAATTACTAGACTAAATTATCAATTGCCACGAAGCATAATTTAGGAAATCTAAACAAGATTAGTTCTATTTTAACATTTACCTCCTCAATTTCCCATTCATTTAACATTTACATTTTGAGATTTAACATTTACCTCTATCCTTGTATTTTACCACCTCCCATATGGAGGAGTGGCCTATCGTCTAGTAATTACGAAGAACCATTGATGCAAGGGCATTGCCTTCAAAGTCAATAGTGCACACGTAGAGGCAGACAAATGACATCTCAGCAATGACAGAGTTTCAAATCAAGTATTTAACTCAGAATTTAATCGGTTGTTGAGATATTTTTGTAACAACATTTTAAAAATGTAACTTATTTGTAAAGTCTTGAAGGATTGTAAGAAATTGCATATAGGGAGTGTCAACTCTATCTGGTAATAACTAGTAGTTATTGTAATATGACGGAGTAGGTAATAGTTTTGAATTTGAAATGATAGATTTCAGAACATGACGAGAGAGCTCGTAGGGAGGTCCTTAGATGGTTTTTCATTGTTGCATTGTAAGAGATCAGAATGGATAGACAAGATAGAGAGATCAGTAGAGAAAAGTAGAGTAGCAAAAACACTATGTATTTTTTTTTTCATGAATGAATAGAACAGACATAAATTGTCCCAAATCCTTGGACTGTGTTCATCTTATGTGTGATTGAATGAATGTTGATTTTTGTGTGTATGATTTAGTCAGTTCGTTTGTGTATGATTGTTCGAGAAATTAACTGTATGAGTTCGTGATGAAGTTGGCTGAGTTTCAATCGTTTCTCTTTTGATACTTGTATGCAAGGTTTGCATCTCGAACGAAAGGAGTAGGTTGACTGAGTCTCAGATTGACTCAGAGAGATGTTCATAGAGAATCAGAGAAACTCAGACTAGGTGCAAGGTGTGCACAACGACTAGAAGCCAACAAACTTCGAAGAACCAGTGTAGAAAAATGCCAGGTGGGCGAAAGCATTTTCCTCCAAAGAAAATCCTTCGAACTGAGTTATCCGAAATCTCGAGAACGCAAGGTATGTGTGGTAGATATAAAATCATTTCAAGGATAGGAGCTCAGAAGAGATAACACTTTTCCCAAGTGTTGACGAGATCCCAGAGATGGATTCGTCGGGAGAACAAAGGTTTGGAACCTTTGAAAGCGAATAAATCCTAAAGGAAGAGAGATATCATAAGCTCGAGAGGAATAACGATCGTGATTGTTGGATCATAGGGAAGAAGATCAACAGTCATTGAATCAAGAGAGGTGCGTGAACCTTATCACTTCGCGTATAGAGGAGAGAAGATATCGGGATTGAAACTTGAGATTCCCAAAGTCCGGAGTCCCAGAACGCTGAGGTGGAATATTTGTCATCTGATTGATCAAGTGAGAGTCATCAGATCTCATGGGCGCACAAGGAATCAAGTTGAGACTTGAAATACGCGAAGCACGGAGAGTCGAAGAGTCGTGAGTCATTGATTTGTGAGGAGACACCTGTCAACATATCTCACACTCCAGGGAAAACATGAAGTGAACCTCAGTTTGAGATGTGGATATCATGAAATGTGAAGTCCCAAAATCATCGGGACCATCCATCGTTAGAAGATAGGTGGAGGGGATCCATGCACACCAGATATTTGAGCATTAGGAGAATCTGAGCGGATGGTGGAAACTCTCGGAGAGAGAAACGTCAATACCCATGGACTGTTATATCTAGTGGAGTTGCACGAAGGATAAAGGAGAGAGAATTTCAACACTTGCAAGATCGGGAGGGGTAGCAGTCGTTAGATCTAGAGGAGCGTGAACTGTTGATTTGGGGGTGTTATGAAATTTCAGTATTTCGGGAGTCAGGAGTGCGGAGGAACCAACTAACCGAAAGTCCCAATACACGAAACCCTGACACAATCTAGATCGTCATATCATAGAGGAATTGGAATCGTTTATCCATGGAAAAGTAATATCGATATTTTGGATATCGAGTGAAGGGACATAAGCTGTATAGAAAATAAACGATATGCGAAATCCCGACGTGCTCAAAGGATGGGCTCCACATCATGGAAAATGGTCACATGAGTGGAGATAAGGAAAGGAGATAATATCCATTAATCCCTTTTCAGAATTTCGAGACTTAGAGGAGTCAGGGTTGGCTCACTCGCAAAAACCTGACACACGAAATTGCGACGTGCCTTTTGAGTAGGCATGCGGTCATGACCCATGGCCATATGGAGGTGAAGGTCACGTCTGGTGCTTGAACGCACAGGCTAAGTCTCACATTTGGACATGTGGATTTGTTTAACAGAGGTTCCAGTAGGGACCCGAATGAGTTGCTTCAGCTGAGAGAACCATAATGATCCAGTGACCAGGAGGTCAGTGGACCCTGTCGAGGTAGGGGGTTTTCATCCAGGTACTCCTCTGGTTAGAAATTTTCATGGACTCCTTTCCATGAGCTCCTGCACTATCTTTCCATGATTCAAAATATCATATTTTTTGACCCAAATTGCATCTTCCATTGGATGATCTTTCCACTTCACCAAATATTCAGGATATGTCTTTGTAATACCCCAAGGACATGCCCCAATTTCATTATGAATTGTAATTATATTTTATAGGCTAGTGAGCCAAGTTTATATAAGTTGATAGGCTTATGCATTTATTAGGCCGGAGAGACTAAGTGTTAAAGGCCAGGGGCCTGATTTTGTACATGTAATCACACACATTATTAATAAAAGATAAACATCTCTGCGTGTGGACCGACCACGATGAATGAGTGATGGGGGACTAAGCTACCACAAAGCCTGGGTAAGGGAGAGGGGGCTGAAAGGTTGGGATAAGGGGCTAAGCTTGGGGGCTTAAGCCCTTGGGAATAATAATTTATTATTATTCCAAAGAACTATGTAAATGTATATGTGTTATCCTAAGTTCTTTGGAAGGACATGTGACTTCCAAATGGGAAGGAACGTTTTTCATGGGTGACATGTGTCAAACCGAGCGCATGCGATTTAACCCAGGAAATGAGTCGTGTTGGGGGTTCGCTTCCCATTCTTCCAACTTGGGCGTGAGTTCGTTCTGCATTTGCCATCCTCCGTCTGAACCTGTTTTGGCCTCTGTGATTGGACCTCTACATACCTCACACACCTGAAACCCATTGTAAACTGTGAACTGAATCGTGTGTCCTGGGTTACTTTCTAAGAAGCTCGACACATCCTATAAACTCCGAGTCGAGCTATGCATTAGCGCTGACTGTTGTCGTTTTTGGGTGTCCATAACCATTTTTCCCAGTTGGATGTAGTGGCCACACAATTCTCAATTGAATGTGGTTGGTTTCCATTGTCTGTACCTGTTTAAGCCCTGTTGTCATCCCCACTGTGTTGGAATTGGTCAAAGAACAGGTTTCTAGGCCTGTGAGAAACTCTCTTCAGGTGAGAGAGTGTACTGAGGAAGTGAAAACTCCTGGAAGGGATCCTATAGCTGCTACAAAACTCTAAGACTTCTGATCCAGTCTATTGTTGAAGCCTAAGGAAAGGGAGGTTAGCAGCTGAAGGACTGTCTCGGTGACGGTGAAGGTGTATACTCCTGGGGTGGAGCAGGCATGTGGGGAACGAGAGTCTGGGAGCAGTGGGCGTAAGTGACTCCTGGGAGAGAATCATTCCTCTGTGACTGTGTGTTTTCCCATTGACCTTGCCTAGCCTAGGATTACCTGCCCAATGGAGCTTAGTCCCAACTCAGGGGTGAACTACTGTCAAGAGTGATGAGCAGCGTGGTCTAAGGCTGGGAGGTTCATGGAAGTTCTACATGCAGTTGGTGGTGTTACCATCATTCCAAAAGATAAGTATCAAATTGCGATTAATTATATGCTATCATGCAATTCTTTGTGCACTCTGTGTTGTTTAGTTAAAAGTGTTTAATTTGACTTAATGCATGTTATATTTATATATATGAGAATGTTTCTATGTGGTATCATTCACCCGGCCATGGGATTGATGGTCGGGGACGTTATAGTCTTTCTCCTAGTTTTCTTTCCATCCTTATGTTCAATAATTTTCTCCATCTGAGTTTTTTTTTGTTGTGGGCAATTGCTCTTCCCACTGAATTTATTTATGATCATCTGATTCTCCTAATTCATCTCTCTTGTAAGGATACATGTCTGCAACATTGAATATCGGCGATATCCCAACATTGTCTGGCAACTCAATCTCATAAGCATTGGCTGTGAATTTTCTGAGAATCCTGCATGGTCCTATCTTCTTCATCTTCAATTTGTTATACGTTCCCCTTGGAAGCCTCTCTTTTCTCAAATGAGCTAAAACTTCATCTCCAATTTCGAATTGAACTTCTCTTCTCTTTTGATCAACTCTGCTATTGTATTTTTGACTGTTGTCATGTAGCTTATCTTTGACTCTATCATGGAGTTTCTGCATTTATGTTGCAAAATCCTTTGCTCCAACACTTCTGAACTCATCTTGATTCAAATCTATAAAAATTGTAATCCCTCTTGGTTTTATACCATACACAATTTCAAATGGACTTTTTCCTATGCTCTTGTTCACTGAATTGTTGAATGCAAATTTTGCTTGTGCCAGAATCTGATCCCATTGTCAACCTTGTTCAGTGACTAAGATTCTCAATAAGTTTCCAAGACTTTTGTTTACTACTTCAGTCTGTCCATATGTTTGAGGGTGATATGATGAACTAAAGGATAAGTTTGTCCCCGACCTCTTCCATAGATTCCTCCAAAAGTGTCCTACAAATTTGGTGTCTATGTCTGAAACTATGCTCCTCGGCAATCCATGTAGTCTCACTACTTCTCTGAAAAACAAATTGGCAATGTGTGTGGCATAACTTTTCTTTTGGCATGGTATGAAATGTGCCATTTTTGAGAATCTGTCCACCACAAAAAATATGGAATCGCTCCCTTTTTGAGTTCTAGGCAATCCCAAAACAAAATCCATATTGATTACATCCCACGACCTCTCTGGAATTGGTAATGGCTGATACAAACTAGTGTTCTATTTTCTTCCCTTTGCATACTGACAAATTATGCATTTGTTCACAAACGTTTTCACTTCTTCTCTCATGCTCGGCTAATAGTACAAATTGCTCAGCTGTGGAAATGTGTTATCTTGACAAAAATGTGCAGCTAAACCTCTGTTGTGTTTCTCTTTCAGCAGGTTGTCTCTCATCGAGCACTTAGGAATGCATAATCGGTTTCCCTTGAACATTAATTCATCCTGGATCAAATATTCAGTCCATGGGCTTCTGTCCCCCAACAAAGGATTCTTGCATCCCTCATAAGCTTCTTTAAAATCTGCATCCTCTTTATACATCTCTTTGAGGTGTTCGAACCCCACAGTCTCCACCTGGAATTCCTGTACAACTAAAATCCTTTTGCTCAAAGAATATGTGACTTTGTTAGTAGTTCCAACAATGTGCTTGATAACAAAAGTAAAATTATGCATAAATTCTACCCATTTTGCATGTTTTTGATTCAACTTGTCTTGCCTGGCAATAAACTGTAAAGCTTGATTATCATTGTACAAGACAAATTCTTTAGGAATTAGATAATTCGTCCATTTTTTCAAATCTTGAATCACTGAATAAAATTCCTTGTCATACATGGAGTACTTTTTCTTAGCATCATTCATTTTCTCAGTGAAATAAAAAATTGGTCTATTGTCCTAACTCAAGACTTCTCCAATAGCTAATCCACTTGTGTCACATCTCACCTGAAATGTTTTTCCAAAATCTGGTAAGCCCAGAATTGGTTGCTCTGTGATTTTCTCTTTCAACACTTTGAAAAACATTTCATCTTCTTCTGTCCAAATGAAGGACGGGTGTTCCTTCTTCACAGTGTCCAGCATGGGTGGACATATGCCATTGAAATTTTTGATTAATTTCCTATAAAAACTTGCTAACCCATGAGAACTTATTACCTCAAATATACTGCTCGGTGATGGCCATTCTCTGATCTCTCTCACTTTTTCTGGGTCCATCTTTATTTCATTTGAAGAGATTACGAAACCTAAATATATGATCTCCTTCTTCATAAAATAACTCTTCTTTAGATTTATCAACAATTTCTCTTGCTGCAACCTTTCTATCACTAATGTCAAATGTTTTAAGTGTTCTTCCTTTGTCTTGCTGAAGATTAGTATGTCATCCAGATATACTATGACAAATGTTCCTATGAAGTCTTTCACAACTTCATTAATTAACCCCATAAATGTTCTTGGTGCATTTGTCAACCCAAACGACATGACCAACCATTCAAACAATCCTTGGTTTGTCTTGAATGTTGTTTTCCATTCATCTCCCTCTCTCATTCGTATTTGATGATATCCTCTCTTCAAGTCTATCTTGCAAAAATAGCTTGCACCACTCAAAAAATCCATCAAATCATCCATCCTCGGTAAAGGGAATCTGTATCTAATGGTTATCTTATTAATGGCTCGGGAATCTGTACACATCCTCCATCCCCCATCTTTCTTTGGACTTAGCACAATTGATACTGCACATGGGCTTAGAATTTCCATGACTAACCCTTTATCCAACAACTCCTAGACTTGATTCTTGACCTCCTCATTCTCTCTAGGTGTCAACCTATAAGATGCTTTGTTTGGTAAACTAGCTCCTGGAATAAGTTCAATATGATGGCTTATTCTACTAATGGGTGGCAATGAATGGGGTAACTCATCCCCTATTATATCAACAAATTTTTCTAACAATTTATGGATTTCTACAGGAAAATATTCCACAGAAGTATTCGTAAGGATAACTCTAGGCTTCCTCACTACAACAAACTGCATTTCTTTCTCCTTCTCGACTTCTTTTAAGAGCTCCTTCCCACTCATGAGAAGTATGCCTGAACTAGCTTCTTTATTTTTCTCTTTGTCTTCTATGGGTAACAACATATATGTCCTACCATTATTTTCTAGGGTATAGGTATTCTTTCTTCCATCATGAATAAATTTTCAGTCATACCTCCATGACCTCCCCAATAAAATATGACATACATCCATAGGAACTGCATCACATAATATTTCATATTTGTAACCTCCTATTTTCAATTCAACTTGGCACTGTTGACTTACCATCAATTGATTCCCTTTCTAAAACCACAATACCTTGTATGGATTTGGATGTGAATTTGTCTTCAGTTCCAGCTTTTCCACCATCTCGGTGGATATTAGATTGTGAGTGCACCCACTGTCTATGATTACCTTGCAAACTCCGTCTTTTGACTTGCAAGAAGTTCTGAACAGGCTTGTTCGTTGAACTGGTTCCTCTGGTTCCTTTTCTAGTTTAAGAAGGATCTTCCTCATCATGAGGTTTCTTCCTCCTTCTGTTGATTCTGCTTCCACTTGTTTCTATGCTTCAGTAATGTGTGCTTCTTCGCCTCCTTCTCTATTTATGTCAGGACATTCCCAAGATTTGTGTCCTTCTTTTCCACAGGTATAGAATTTAACTACGCCTCCTCTTCCTCTTCCTCTTCCTCTTCCTCTGGAAAAAGAACCTTTTCCTCCATACTATCCTTCTTTAGAAATTCCACCCTTCTCATGGTGACTATGTTGTTTGTCAGCTTCAGGTTTCGACTTTTGGAACTTCTCTCTGCTTTTCCCCTTGCCTCTCCTTGAATTTCTTCCTCTGCTTCGTTGGCTTTGCTTCCTGGCCAATTTTCCTCAGATTTCAAGGCTACTTGATAAGCATCCTCGAATCTACTGACAGACATCATGCTGATCTCCTCCTGTATTTCATATCTCAGCCCATTGATGTATCTAGTTGTCTTCTCATCTTCATTCTCTTTCTGTCCAGCCCTGATGTTCAGTCGGTAAAATTCTTTAGTGTACTCCTTCACTGATAAACCCCTATGTTTCAGGTTTTGCAATCTTATGTTAAGATTGATTTGGTAATCCTTCGGGATAAATTTGGCCTTCAACTTGGATACCATCATATCCCAGTTTTTAACTTTCTACTTACTATTTCTCTTGCATTCGTCATGCAGTTCATCCCACCATAACGTTGTGTGACCTTTTAGTCTTGTCACTGCATGCTTCACCATGTTGTCTTCTTTAATATCTTCATAATAGAAGTATTTTTACATAGCACGTACCCAATTCGACAATTCTTCAACCTCTAAATTTCCTTCATACATAGGTACCTCTATCCTTGCTCTGAATCCTATCTTCGAAATAGCTTTTATCAAGCGATCTTGTGCAACATCCTCCACATCATTTGCTTTAGCCTCTGCTTCCTCACTCTCATCTTCACTGATATCTCCAGTGTCTAGTGATATTCTCTGTGTTTTTTCCATGGAGTCCAATCTCGTTCAAATTTGCCTGATTTCTTCTTCCATTTCTGCATTCGCTCTGTGCCTTCTGGGTGTCATGATTTCACTGCATCACCTACAAAAAGAAATTTAAATTTCTTTGATACCACAAATGATACCAACTTTCCTCCTTTCTCCTTTTGTCTGTTGTCTGCAAACAAACTTAAAATCTCACTCTGATACCACCTGGATGCAAACCCCCTACCTCGACAGGGTCCATTGACCTCTCGATCACTGGATCATTCTAGTTCTCTGCGCTGAAGCAACTCGTTCAGGTCCCTGTTGGAACCTCTATTAAAAAACTCCACATGTCCAAATGCGAGACTCAGTCCATGCGTACAAGCACCAGACATGAGCTTCACCTCCACACGACCATGAGCCGTGACCGCACGCATACTCAAAAGGAACGTCGCAATTTCGTGTGTCGAGGTTTTGTGAGTGAGCCAACCCCGACTCCTCCAAGTCCCAAAATTTTGAAAAGGGATTTATGGATATTATCTCCTTTCCTTATCTCTGTTGATGTGACCATTTTCCATGACCTAGAGCCCATCCTTTGAGCACGTCGAGATTTCACGTATCGGGGATTTTCTATATAGCTTATCTCCCTTCACCCAATATCCGAAATACCAATATTCCTTTGCCATGGATCAACGGTTCCAATTATTCTATGATCTGACGGTCCATATCGTGTTGGGGTTTCACGTATCGGGACTTCCGGTTAGTTAGTTCCTCCACACTCCCGACTCCTGAAATACCAAAATTTCAGAGTGCCCCCAAATTAGCGGTTCATGCTCCTCTGGATCTAACGGCTGCTACCCCTCCCGAGATTGCAAGTGGTGAAAGGCTCTCACCTTTATCCTTTCAGCAACTCCACTGGATCTAACAGTCCATGGATATCGATGTTTCTCTCTCCGAGAGTTTACACCGCCCGCTCAGATTCTCCTAATGCTCAAATCTCCAGTGTGTGTGGATCCCCACCACCTGTCTTCTGACGATGGACGGTCTCGATGATTTCAGAACTTCGCGTTTCGCAATATCCACTTCTCAAACTGAGGTTCACTTCAACTTTTCCCCAGAGTGCGAGATATTTTGACAAGTGTCTCCTCATAGATCAACGATTCATGGCTCTTCGGCTCTCTGTGCTTCATGTATTTCAAGTCTCAACTTGATTTCTTGTGTGCCTGTGAGATCCGACGACTCTTGCTTGATCAATCAGACGACATAGATTCCACCTCGGCGTTCTGAGACTCCGGACTCCGAGAATCTCAAGTTTCAATCCCGATATCTTCTCTCCTTTGTATGCGAAGTGATAAGGTTCACGCACCTCCACTTGATTTGACATATGCCAATCGTCTTCCCTGTGATCCAACAATCACAGTCGTTCTTCCTCTCGAGCTTCTGATATCTCTCTGCCTTGAGGATTTATTCTCTTTCAAAGGTTCCAAACCTTTGTTCTCCCGACGAATCCATCTCTGGGATCTCGTTAACACTTGGGAAAAGTGTTATCTCTTCTGAGCTCCTATCCTTGAAATGATTTTGATCTCCCACGCATACCTTGCGTTCTCGAGATTTCGGATAACTCAATTCAAAGGATTTTCTTGAGAAGAAAATGCTTCTCGCCCACCTGGCATTCTTCTACACTGGTTCTTCAAAGTTTGTTTGCTTCTAGACGTTGTTCACACCTTGCACCTAGTCTGAGTTTCTTTGATTCTCTCTGAACTTCTCTCTGAGTCAATCTGAGACTTATTCGACACACTCCTTTCATTTGAGATGCACACCTTGCATACAAGTATCAGAAGAGAAATGATTGAAACTCAACCAGCTTCATCACGAACTCATACAGTTAATCTCTTGAACAATCATACATGAACGAACTAACTAAATCATACACACAAAAATCAACATTCATTCAATCACACATAAGATGAACACAATCCAAGGATTTGGGATATTTTTTGTCTGTTCTATTCATTCATGAAAAAAAAATACATAGTGTTTTTGCTACTCTACTTTGCTCTACTGATCTCTCCATCTTGTCTATCCATTCTGATCTCTTACAATGCAATAACGAAAAACTATCTAAGGACCACTCCACGAGCTCTCTCGTCCTGTTCTGAAATATATCATTTCAAATTCAAAGCTATTACCTATTGTGTCCTATTACAATAACTACTAGTTATTTCCAGATAGAGTCGACACTCCATATCTTCAATTTCTTACAGTCCTTCAAGACATTACAAATAAGTTACATTTTTAAAATGTTGTTACAAAAATATCTCAACAACTGATTAAATTCTGAGTTAAATGCTTGATTTGAAACTCTGTCATTGCTAAGATGTCATTCATCTGCCTCCACCCATGCGTTGTTGAATTTGAAGGGGATGCTCCTGCATCAACCATTTAAGTGGACTGTCCTTTTTTTACTACCACAAATAAATAACATATTGTTTCACATAGATAATTAACTTTTTTGTAATCCACCCACATAATGTTTCATATCTTAACGTTTCAGTGAGCCAACCACTCAACGTTTCACATATTTCAGTAAGACACAAACATTATTAACATTTCACATATTTCTATATCATTTTTTAGTCTTTCACAAATTGCACATATTTCAGTAAGCCACCCATATCATTATTTCTATATCATTTTGTATCATTTTTTAAGTCTTTCACATATTGCAAATGCCTGAACTGTTCTTGCGCAACTTTGTTGGGAAGATTGTTACCAGTGGTGGTGAACTCTTTGATGGTTTATATGCTGGAAACACATGGTACATAATTTATTCACACATTAATTAGGGTTCTAACGTTTTAGTAAGATTCAATGTCTTTTTAGTAATATATTGTTGTATTGATGCGCCTGAAAATTAAACTACCTTGCTATTTCTAAACAGATGGGTAACATAAAAGGCTTGGAGCTAGCCATGCATCCTATGAGTAATAAAGAAACATAGTTAAAAAACCTAAAATTGATAGAAAAAAAATCACGGGAGGTGTCATGCATCCCATGAGTAATAAAATAAATGCAAAGTCGTTTAATTTTAAGGCGCATCAATCCAACAATATTTGGCATGTGTTCTCACGTTTTAGCAAGATTCAATGTCTTTTTAGTGATATATTGTTGGATCGCGCTTGAAAATTAAACGACCTTTCTATTTCAACCCTTTATTGTATTAAAACTATGAATAAGGGTTTCTGCAATTTGGCATGCTTACTTTTGCGCAAAGGGTTTAAGGTGTAAAGTAATAACATGCAACATATCTAGATCAATTCTTAAACTCCATGAATGATATGCTTCGAATTTTTTTTGGTTTATTACTCTAAAGGTATTAGTAATGTTATTCATAGATCATCTAAAACAAAGCGAACCTAGGGTTAAAACATTTTTTTTCTTAGAATCTTTGTCTATTCACTTTTTATTATTAACAACTAACACTTCCCCATATTTCAATGATAACAACTAGAGTAATATAACATTCTTCACATAGTCTGTTATGAGATTGTAATTTTCTGAATAAATCCTTGAACTTATCTTAAACTTGAAATGGTAAAATGGTAAATCATTGTTGGTTTAAATAATCCTTCTTCCCATGGTCATTGGTTATATCTCACAATGATATCTACCACACAGATCTTGCACATAGATCTTGACACTTAAAATCGAATCATTTTTTAGTTTATCTCTAAATAACATTATTACCAATCAAGCACTCTCTTGGTTATTTGACTAAAGGTTACAAATATTGTACACTTCTTTGGTTTTGATTAACCAAAAAATAATGGAAAGTGTCACTTATTAATACCTAATTCATGTGAATGATTATGTTTGTTTGATTTCACCTCAACATATTGAAGTGCAATACATAATCGCTATAAATAAGATTGAGTCTACAAAGAGAATCTATTGAAGTAATATAATATATAGTTGTTATTTTTCCAACCTTTTATTTCCATGTTACAACACATCATTTGTTTATGGGATCGTCTTTGCATCACAAGATAGTATTCATTTTTTGACAACCTTCATATACAAGGAATTCTCTATTGAAATTATAGTCTGATTTCAGAGACGCTCCCTCGTCCTGGGAAAAAATAAGGGAAAAACTCCTAAGAGAAGTTCTGTACGTCTCTCTGTGATAAGAAACAACCGGGCCGCAAAATCTGAGGCAGAACAGAAAGGGTGTCCAAATGATCCGCAGAAGCAACAACAAGTAGAAAACCTCATCAAAACTCCTGAGAGAAGTTCTGCACGTCTCTCTGCGAAAAGAAACAATCAGGCTGCAAAATCCGTGGTTGAACAAAAAGTGTGTCCAAATGATCTACAGAAAAAACAGAAAGGGTGTCCAAATTATCCGCAGAAGCAACAAGTAGAAAATATCATCAATGAAAATAGATTATTGGAAGAATTGCCGCATAAAAAGAACTCCAGATCTGTTGGAGCTGCAATTAAATGAAAAAGGAGATACTAGATTTCATAATACATCAAATGCACTCATATTCTCATAAAAGTAGGGATGAGAGCGATCCAATCAATGAAATATTTAGAACAACAATATTCTTGACACAATCCTCACATTCCTAAAAATTTGAAACATAAGATCCAAGAAATCAATAATTAAAAGAACATGACTTGTGTAGTTTTCATGAACTAATTTTGTTTCTATTCCTTTTAAACCTTACTTTTATTTTTCATCTTGACAAAATTTTCATTAAAATCATTAACATATAATAGAGTAAACCAGATGATTTTTTTTCTTCATCTTTTATTGGATAATTTTATTCATTTTTTTAATGGAGATGAAATGGTTCATGTTGATCTTTAATATAATTATCATTGTGTTATATTTCTCCAAGTTTAAGTATATGAATCACCTATGTTTAATGTTTAAGTCTTTACTCATGAAACTTCAAGAGATTCAAGTATGAAATTGTAATTTCAAATAATCTTGAAGCTTTTTATAACAAAATGTTTAGAATTTCAAAATAATGAGTAAATATTGTACTTTATTATACTTGAATGAAATTCAAATTTTATTCTTGGTTTCCAATCTTACACAAAACTCCAAAAACTTTATATTTAAAGTTATGTAATGTAATGAGAATATCATATTATTGAATAAATATTGTACTTTATTATACTTGGAATGAAATTCAAATTTTACTCTTGGTTTCCAATCTTACATAAAACTCCAAAAATGTTATATTTAAAGTTATGTAATGTAATGAGAATATCATATTATTGATATTACACTTCTTTTGATATCTATAGTTGGTATCCATATTGATATACTATTTTGTATTTAATTGGAGTTGAAAATAATATCTTAATATGATATTCTTAGTATTTAGTTAGGAAATAGTATTATATATTGATAATTTTTAATAGTATTTTTTTAAATATTAAAATGCTCTTTCTCCACTTGTAATCTTTAAAATTTATAAAATATTGATAATTTTTTATTTTATTTTATAAATACTTAGAATATATAAAAATAAATATATTTATGAAACACATTTATTTATCATATTGAATAAACCCTTTAATATATATTTAAACATAAGGTGTGAGATAAGTAAACTAAATATATCTAAGAGTTTTTTTTTTCTCTCTTTATTTTTCTCCTCTCTAGATGATTTCCCCTCTTTAGTGTTAAATAATTAACTATCCTTGCTAGTGACTAATCTCAACAAAGTTGCGAAGAAATTGTTGGAATATTGAGCGGGGGGTGAATCAGTATGAGCACTTTTTACCACTTTCAATCACAGTATATAATATTCAATTTTATTAGCGGTATATCATTTATGATTGCATTCAATATATCATGAGCATATAACAATAAGAAGTATCATTCAACAATATTACATTAGATACACATTACACCATAATTTACGTGGAAACCCAAACCAGAGGAAACCACTAAATGCTTTCTTATATATATCAACACATCCATAGGAAGCACAAATTTCCAAATTCTCCAGCACCAACTAGAAGGAGGCACCAACCTCCTGATTTACATGCACCAACCTAAAGGAATATACAACTCCCTGTGTTCTCCGACACCAACCAGAAGGAGACTACGACCCCCTAATTTACATACACCAACCTAAAGGAAGATACAAATCCCTAAATTCTCTAGCACCAACCAAAAGGAGGCTACAACACTCTGATTTATAGAAACCAACCTGAAGGAAGCTACAACTCCCTGAATTATCTGACACCAACTAGAAGGAGGCTACAACCCCCTTTCCTTGCCTCATCCCACCTCCCTAAAATATAAGTGTAGACTCAACCTGTCACTACCACTGATCAACCTATAACTTCCACTTTCATCAACCAACCTGTCACTATCAACCTGCGACTACCACTATCACATCAACCAATCATTGTCACTCTATCACAAAAACCAATCATTGTCACTATGTCACATCCACTTGTGCATGATAATCAACCAATCATCCAACCTGTCACTATCACTGTCATTGTCTATATCACTATCTATGTCAAGTATATACCATCAAAAACCAACTATAGCCATATACACTCACTTGGATACCAAAACCATAACCAAACCATGTACATCAACCATCAACCATGTACCACAACCTATACCATACCATGTACATCCACTTGTACCATACCATGTATATCAACCATGCATATCAACCTGTACCATACCATGTACAACAACTTGTACCATACCATATACATAAACCATGTACCATGTATCCAAGATGTACCAATATCTCAACAATATACCTCAAGCATGTAATAACATCACCATGACATATACCAAACCAGATACCAAGATAGCCATGATATACTTTGTTAAGAACCAAACATCAATATAGCATAGAAAAACCTCAGGAAAAGTACTCAACGCCTTGAAAAAGAGATAATTTCAGATAATAAACCTCTTCGAGGGGGCAACCTCCTTTTACCCCACTTAAATGTTCAAGTAAAAGATGATTCAAAATGAAAATGTCTCCTTGGTATATATAGGAGACTAGGAGGTATAATTACAACTAATGGCCTAAAGC